>JAQFYT010001512.1:0-16147 GCA_034694925.1 Ceratophysella denticulata
CATGTCCTCTCTATACTAAGCCGAGCACCAAGCGAGGCCGCAGCGCCGCAAGGGCGCTGCGCCTTCAGAACTCTGTGGGCACGGCATTACAACTGGAATGGTCAAAACCCGTTGAATTCAATTAATTCAGTTAAAATAAATAATATACCTATGCGACGTTTGAATCAATAGTTTTTGACAGACAGAAATTGTCATATACAACATATTTATATTTGACCAATTGTTCACAAAGAACATGTCCATAACATGACCGAAGAAACGAAGAACAAATTCAAACGTCATGTATAATTTCAATTGGACATGTTCTGAATTAACTGATCTTTCCGAATCATTATTTTCATTTAATGATTATATTTTAAATTATACATGACGTTTTAATTTGTTTTATTTAATTTGACGAATACTGTCCTATACCGGTCCAATATTAATTAGGTATGCACAAAATACATGTCCCGGACATGAAATATGGACTATTCATATACATAGTTATAATTACAATTTACACTGATTGAATTAGATACCTAATAAATGTGTTCGAAAATGAAAATTCGCTCATTCACTTTCATCTGCTGATGGATTTGTAAGCGTCATCCAACTATGTAAGTGCCAACTCATAATAACGTGTTGAAGTTCAAATGGAGAAAGTCCACTTTCACTGTCGATTTCTACGCTCTGAAATATAACTGAACTACTTGGGCCAGTTTTAAATCTTAATACAGTATTTCGGAGTTATTGGGTCACCAATGGGTCAGGGGGTCAAAATAGTTTGGTGATTCATTCATCCGTTGAATTTCTGTTACAAATGCGAATAATTTGATTTATTATACTCAAATATATTTCTCAGGGTCGATTTGGGTTTATTCGGTCACCTATGGGTCAGGAAGTTAGGGGGTCACACTATTTGGGTCATACTGGACCTTACACGTGTCATAAAAGCCATCAAACTGATCTATACCACTGCCTTCATTTACTAATGCTAAAATTTATACGGCGTTTTAATCTACTATTTTACAAATTCAAACGAAATGATACCGGACAATGAATTCTGCACAAATAAACATTTTCCCCACAACATTACCAAACATTCATGTAAATATCATGGGAATTCCAGGAGTTACCGATGACCCCAGTCATTACACGAAAGGGTCAACCGTCAGAATATTGTTAATTATAACACAGATAGGTAACTTATGGCTTAATTAGTTCTAAATTCTAAAGGTCTCTTACCCGGTGGGAAATTACAGCCCTGCTCATCATCCCCGCCGTCACAGTCACTCACTCGATCACAGCGTTTGGCAATATTAAGACATTTCCCACCCCGAGCACAGGCGTACTCCCCAAATCGACAACTCGGTGCTGAAAAAAAAGACGGAATAAACACACCTACATGTACATACACGGAAACAATAAGCAGATTCGGTACGCAAATATCATTGAGACATTAGCATATGCATTATACCTATACAACTAGGTATACACTCAATAAATAAAGCTCATAATCGAACGACATAAGTCATACCATAATACATAACATAATTTCGAAACAAACTCATTTGACTGGCTACTCGGCTTATAAATATTGATTTATGTTTTCATAAGTTACGCTCTGCTGTAGTAATTTGTATATTTCTCTATCATACACCCTTCCTTATACGTATTACATAAGCTTTACCTATACACAAAAGTAATTCAGTCAAGGGTGCGGGCAGATCTTCAATCTCCAACGCCTTATACGGATCGGGGCACTAGACTTGGGCGTAATGACCCGGTATATAATTATTATGTTCAGTGTTCATAGCTGTCTGTCTACGTCCATTTAATTTGCCCTATTCAGGTCGAAAAACAAATACGTAAATAAAAGGTAGTAGTATCTACTTAAATCTTTATTGACAGGTAAAACGTGCCTGGTTTCATCCCTGGAAATTACAACGTACACTCTCCCAGCTTATGGTTTATTTTTTGTCTGTACATAGTCCGGAGTTATAATTTTCAAATTAAAAATATAACTGCCAAAGGCTGAATACTGACACGTTTGAAAGGTTTAGGCTAACTGATTTTGGTTTCTGCTACTTGTTTATTGTTTGGGACGGCACTACATTAGGTACCACGTATTTTCTAAGCTAAACGACGGTGTGCATTTATTTTCTTAAATCCTCTTTTTGTGAAACTAAAACTTCCGGAAATACTAGCTAATTCGTGGAAAGTTATTGCAATTGAACTTTTGGACACCTTTAGCCAGATAGAACTTCATCGTTAATCAATGCAGATCATTGCAGCTACTTTATGGTAATATTCGTAACAAACCGTTGCGGCCTAATTAACCGAACACAAATGAGCTGGAATCGCCAAGTCGGCAAATTCTATTGTTTATTACCCATAGGCACAGTCAAAGTCGCATGGCCAAACGTTTACTGTATCATGTGCCTTTATAGTGTTGTACTGCAAAAACGTAGCAAAGCCAATGAAACCTCGTAAAACACTCAAATCTCATAAGTCAGGATTTCAGGATAAACCGAAATACAGACCGAAAGAAGGAGAAAAAAATCCTGAAAACGTGCGAGAAAGTCGGGATGATGGCTAATAGGGCTCGATGTGGAATATACGAGCTTGGAGCTAGCTAAAAAGTTCCTAGTCCTTGGCGTTGTTTTATTTTATGTATTTCCGAAACTGAGACTGGCGACGTTTCTATTTTCTATTGTGGTCTTAATCCGCCGACGCAGGCCGCCAAAACAAGCCAATTCATAAATAAATACTATGTACTACACAGTGATTGAACTTACGACACGAGTCCTCGTCACTTCCATCCGAACATTCACGTCTTTGATTGCACCGGAAGGAAATTGGAATACAGTTCCCGTCCGACAGGCATTGAAATTCATGGGTTGAGGAACAGATCGGTCTTGTAGCTGAAAATTCCGTATATTAACACTGAATTAGGATACTTATAAAAAGAAATTTCATAAAAAATTCTGCATATCTGGAACCTGTCACCCGTAAAAAAAAAGCTGCACCATCATCGCGTATTACCATTTACCGCAGCGAGTTAGTAAACAAACGCATATGGAAATTTCCATATTCAATTATAACACCCCCAAAACCTGCCCAACACCAATAAATTAGCCGCGTATGCATGAGTTATATTTTACATTACATCATTACATGAGACGGAACAACATCCCATTGTCAACAACGTGTTATGTTATTCTTTGGTTGTAATTAATTAACGACAAGGTGAGTATTTTTTTGTAGTATATGTTAGGTAGGATTTAGTAGTATATAGGACCAGACCAGGAGAAAAGCCCAACCATAAAACAAAAACACCACAAAACGAGCCAATTTGAGGGAAAACAATAGGCACATGAACACAATACGACACAATACACACAATACAATACAATACAAGGAGCCAAGGGTAGGTTTTCACGGAGACCGTTCGCGGTCAATTGGGTCTCGGACATTTGGGTCTATCGAATTGACGATTTTCATGGTTTAAAAAATAAATAAATAGCTTGGGTTAGGCGCAAATGTCCGAAACCCAAAAGTCCGTGAACCACGTAGAGAGACGTTGTTTGATTTAACATTGTGGTACACATGCACTTACGACAGTTGACCTCATCGGATCGATCCCCACATTGATGAACCCCGTCACATTTCTGAGTAGCTGGGATACAAATCCCGGTCCCACATTGAAACTGGTCACTACGACATGCTGTGCATCAATTGAGGAGAGGAAGAAGGTGAAATTAAAATAAAAGTCAAGGTAATTCTTTCAAAAGGAAAATACTAAATTTCTAAATTCAGTCAAGGACGGATGCTTACAATTAGATGCTTAGGTAATCAATGGTTACTTTAATTTATATGCGCTACGCCACTAATTTTTGGCTTAATTTAGAAAAAAGATTTGAGCTTCAGCACACGAGTATACTTAGCACGATTCTTGACTTGACCCTCATGAATCATGACTTATTTTGAGATTTCTCTATCGGTAATGATAGCTAATGGTAGAAACATGGTCCGGACTTAATCACGGTACCAGATTAAATCAGGCGTATGACATATCGTTGGAACGCTAATAACTTCAATATTGATAGATTTCAACATTTTACATGAATTAATAATCAAAAGCATGCGGAAAACGCGATATTACGAAATACCGTCAAATTCAAAACATGAGAATAGCCTTAAATCAAATCTTTAAATTGGCATCCGTCCTCAACTGAACTGAACTGATATGTCTAGGTACATGCTGCCGTCAACCGTGCAGCTTTACAAAACTTTTGATAATTATAATTTTAAAATTTCCAGCAATCAGCAGAATAGCGTCGGCTTGGCTTTGTGCATTTTGGCTTGTGCTTGCTCCAAGCTTAACACATATAGGTAATTGACCGCCGGAGTTTACAATAACGGACTTAACGTACAAATGAGAAATGACTTAAAAATCTATATGAGCAAGACAAATACAATTACAGACGTATAGCATAGCTTATCCTATTTAATAAGACAGGGACAACGAACACGAGCGAGCAGCAGGACACACGCGGTTGGACACGAGACAGGAAAAAAAAACAGATAATATTATTAGACCCATAAACTGTCGTTGAAGCTTCAATCCTGAGCATTTTCCCACTTGGAACCCCCAATTGAGCCCGGAACCATATAAGGCCTTATTGACATGGACGGACCAAAGGCAGGAGACAAGACAAAAGACAATGGACTCGTTTAATAATAACAAACATAAAGATATGCATTCTACCTAGGAATCTCGATCTGGATGGCAAAAGCTTGAATGTCACGTTCACGAAACGAAGAACCAATTTCAGCAGCCTATTAAGCCATAGCCATACTACCTAATATTTTGTTCGGTACTTCCATCCATACGAAACAAAGTTTTTGAACAATAAATTGTCACTATCTACTTCACTAGTAACTAACTAACTTAGTTACTTTCTGAAACGGATTTTTAATTGACGTTAATATGAAATAGAAATACACGGGGCGTAAACCAAAATTCTAATTATTATTAAATTGAGCAAATGCTTTCGGATCAGAACGCGAAAATAGGCAATACCCGTGTGTATACTTGAAAGGCGGATTTCCTAATTTAACAACTATTTACGAGTGTAATTTGGTTAGATTATGTTAGGTAAAAACAGTGATCTTATTGAACAAATTTGCTAATTTTTCTTGGCTTCAATAGTGTAACAAACTAACCTAATATTGTTTAAATGGGTACCTAAAATCTAGCTTGGATAACTAAGGTTAGGTTATGAAATAATTAGTTTAGAGCTCAGTTTAATTGCCACATTAATATTTATGTATATTATTTGGGGTGTAATCGGTTTTTCTTTTAGGTAAATGTGCGATTTCGGGCTCGGATCCTGACATATACGCTATGTATTCTAAAAATAAGTTTCAGAATGTCGATGACATACATGACGATAGGTATAACATGGCTAACACGTAAGCAAAATTGTCAAAGCCTAAAAGACGTAGAAACAAACGGAGAAAGCAATAACGAGACAACTCGACGGGACAATGGCACAATGTACTACCAGCCAACACGGAGAAAAATATTGAAAACGAGTAATTGGCAAACTCACGGCATCCCAACTCATCACTCTTATCGTAGCACTCAAAGGTAAGGTTGCAGCGACTCTGGAGTGAAATACAGGCTCCGTCCGATCGACATCGAAACATTTCCGGGTCACAAGTAAAAGCTGCATGGTCCCATCATCAAGGTGAATGAGAAAAGTAGGCAGAAATAAGAAAAATACCCGGTAATCACGAATATCCCGCACAGCAATTTGCTATTTTGCAACGTGAATATCCGCAGGGTGAAAACGATACAAAATGCTGCTTTTGCTTTGCTCGTGCTGCTCAGCTCATTCAACGTGTATAATATTGTAATATCCCAGTATAGCTTTTAGCGTAATTCTATTAAAAATTCTATAATCTCCCAGTTGTAGCAAAGCCATTCAGATGCATGCAAATTGTGAATTGAGGCGTTTTTTCATTCAATCAAATCCGAATAATGCAATAAATGACGATATAAAGAAGTGAGGTAACATGCTATTCATGATATGAAAGGTGCTGAGAGATGGATCTAAAAATCGGCTTGAGGTTGTATTGCGAAAAATAAATCTAGCACCAAGTCGGCACTGTTGACAGCTAGCTGTGAAATCTGAAATAATCGACGCAATACGACAAATGTAATATATTTTACTTCTTTCAATTATATCTACACCCTGCTATCCCAAATCAGTACACTTTCGAATTTAACGTAAATTACACAATACAGCGAGGTCTAATAGAGCGCGGGTCCTAAAACTAGCAACGCGAATGGTTTAGACCAAGGATTTTTGAGTTTTTTCGTAGGCTACGCGAGCTAGCCGTTGTCAAGGGACATTGGTTTAGACCGCGGTTCCCAATAGTCTGCGGTCAAATTAAGAACCACGAAATCAGAATCTTTTATTTTCAAAATTGGTAAAATACGTATTTGCATTTACGCTTAACTTTTGACACGGCATTCTCCTGATTCATTAACACTGCTTTTGACTTCATATTTTTGAAAGCATATCCCAGTTAGTGTCCCAAAAACACCAATTACAATTTCGTAAACCAACCTTACGGCCTGAAAATCCGTTCGACCTGGCAAAATCACGGGAAGCAAAATGAATACTCATGCAAATGTTGTCTCAATTTCAGAATCTACGACACATACGTGAGAAATCTTGACTAGTTAGTTACTAGTTTACACTAGAAGAAGACTGAGGCATAGGGTAGAAAAGGGAAGAAACTCATAAATCAGGTGAGGGAAAGAGGAAATAAATGATGTTCCGCCTGTGACAGGCCTGACACCCAGTAAGAGGATTAAAATCCCTACTTTCCGCTGGCTCTCGTTGTTTGGAAGACACGGCGAAACCGGCTGGCTTCACAGTTTACATCGAGAAGACGACTTGAGCCCCCGTTCCTTGTTACTTAAAACTGAAATTCCATTGAGCCATGTCATACCAGTCGCCTCACAAAGCGTTGCTGGAACACAGAGACTTCCTAATTACTTCTGAAGGGGGCAGAATGATAATAACGATCAGAGTCGGATCAAGTCAGTCTTAAAAGTCCCAAAGTACTTCAGTACCGTGGCTGGGAGACGGACAATTCGGCCTAGGTCATATCTTAGATGCAAAACGATACGTTGCGTGTAACGCATGCATTGGCCCATATTTCCGATTTAAATTGACCGAGAACCTTGCAACTGTAACTAAGTCCTTAAGTGGTACTCAAGTACTCACTGGAAGAAGACGCGGGCGGAAGAACGTGGACGAGTTCTTCAGAATGCTCCCGGCGGCAGTACTTCTCATCCGACTTGTCACTGAGACAGTCCACGTGCCCATCACAAAAGAGCTCACGGAAAATACAGTGACCCGACTCACACTCCCATTCAAAGGGCAAACATTCTAACGTTTATGAAATTAAGCAATTAAATTAACCAAATCCAATTTCCGGTAAGAAGTAAGGAGTAGCAGCATGAAGGGAAAGAAATACAAAAGGTCAATCAGTTTCCATTAGGTTATAAATAGGTCAGGGCATTGAGTTTGTTTCATGGCGTCTGGACGGGCACTGTCAAATACCGTCGATTTAACGCATTTTCCGACGCTAAATTGGCAGTGCCCGTCAAAAAGTATGAATACATATGATGGTAACATGGAAATAACTCACGACAAGACGTTTCATCCGAATGGTCAGAGCACTGTGTAAACCCGTCACAGCGATCCGCGAGCGGAATGCAGTTCCCGTTCCGACACTGCCACTCATACCCGTCCTTGTGCTCACAAGCCTTCCCTATTTGTTCTGTATACAGATTCCAGATTCCAGTGTCAGAACAGAAAAAAAACAGGCTATAATCTACAATAATTCCACTTAATTGCTGACTTCAAAACATCCCTTAAAGGGACGATTAAACTGCTTCAGCCTTTGTTTTATGAAACGGAAAAAAATCAACATGAACTTGACAGGTCATCAGGCATCAGACTCGAGCAAACTGAATATAAAAACTTAGGTACATAGGTAATCTCGTCTGTGGGTATTTCAAGACAAGACGATGATAAATATTAGCATACATGCATACAACATACCTAATAAGAACCGACAATTAAACCACGCCCAGTGACAGGCGGCAGGAGGCTTTTTGTACTCGGTAGGCATATTAATATGCCGTCTTAAAACTCAGGAATAATTATAATTTGATTCCAACCAAAATAAGAAATATATTTAGGTTTCATATTGCCTTTTTTTGTGCTTCAACATTCTAAAGCAAATACCCAAGAAAAAAAATTCAAAATAAAGTAAACTGACCCATGCTGTCATATAATAGCTTACAAGACGGAGCCCCTGAAGTGAGATGAGATTGTCAATGTCTGGTCAGTTCAAAGTCCAAATACTTACCATTTAAAGCATTCTTTAAAATCAGTAATTTTAACCTAAAATCTCTTGAAATCAGTGACTTCATAAAAGGTCTGTGTGAACACGAGAATATCTTGCACTGTTTCACTCGATTCTAGGTGAAAACTATTAATTTCCAGGGTGGTTTCAATTCAATTAAAAACCTAAATTTCGGTCTGTCTGTGATTTCCATATGTATGGGCTGAACAAAACGTCTGAATAGACAGTTTCGCCAAACCCAAGGCTGGGCCGCTTGTCAAGAATCTGCAAATTAATTCAATTAATCTACCCAAATTTCTTAATTGAGGTCCATAATGTCCAGTCTAGTGAAGATGTTTTTTCTCACATGAACTATTATTCAAGTTCCGGTAATTGCTTTCATCTCATGTATTGTATAATCCTTATATATGTATTATATGTGTCAAGGCTCTCCTTTTCTTTGACAAAAAAAGAAAAGCTTTTGACTTGATCTCGGTGAGAAGAGCTCCAGCAGACGCCTTGGATGAAGTGTTGGAGTTTAGAGTAATTAGACTCACTTTAATGGTTGTACTGAGCTGAATTCAAATAATAAAAAAATATCCTCTTGTATGTCTTTGTAAACTAAAGCTTTTTTTCGTACTTCAGCTCCTTGTCAAAAGGCTTAAGTTCCTCTTTGGAGCCAACTTGTCTTAATTTAGGGCTTTCAGACAGTCTAAGCCGAAACAGGAGGAAGCGTCAAGACAGTTCTAAATCGATTTGGCTCAAGTGGAAACGAATAGGAAATATATACATATGAAATACAATTGTCAAGTATTCGCACACGTTTAAATATTTCATACGGAATAGATCAATGCTTTCGTAGTATCGAAACTTTAAGGCTATTCGCAATGTCTTTAAATTTAGGCTGTATTTGCTATTGTTCGCTAATAATGGATAAAAGGTGGTGTAGACCAATGACGTCCGCTGAAATCGACCTTGGATGGTGGTTTGAATATTGGCGAACACTTTCATAGCGCCAGAATTTAAAACTTGATAATAGCCTTAATTTCAAGAGCTTTCACGGATTCACTTTAAAGCAGTCCTTGACTCAAGGTTAACTGATTGGGCATAATAACGATATTCACCTTGAAATCTGTGGGGGTTTGGATGAATGTCTGTGTGTAACTAGACAAGTCGTAAAATTCGAACATTACGAGTTTATTTGATTAAGCCTAATAAACACACATTCTTTGGCTAGATTGAATTCCGGAAACGCCATTTGATTTTACGTCAGGTTTAAAGCTATAAGATTACCATGGCGACGGGTATTGTGTCCATTAATTCTCAACATTTGACTCAAAACAAATTCATTATCCTCAGATTCGACAAATCAACCAATTTAGTACTCAAGTTTCTAAAAACGGGTCGATTCCGAAATATCTCCAATCTCACAATTTAATTATTCAGAGCAAGTTGACCTTAATTTCCAGCGGTTTTAATCATGGAGAGCCGACCACGCTATCGCGTTCCAGATGAACTCCGTGAAGTGCTTCTTGACTTCACCATTGCCTACTTGCTCGAACGCCCTAACCATCTCTCATCGTTTGGAGTCAATTTTTTCCATCGTCTCCAAGAAAATGCTGGTGAACAAGGAGGCTATGGACCTCGGCCACAACAAAAACGAAACTCCGGTGGTCTGAGTTCAGGGGCTGATGGCCAACCCGCCTACGAAATTGAGGAATCGACACCATTTCAAGTCAAGGCTAGTCGGCGCAAGTCTGTCTTTGCTGAGACCTACAATCCGGAGGTTAGGCAATATTTTGTCAAGGATTTAGTATTAAAACGGTCTGAAAAATCAATGCTCTTTACTTGAACCAGAAAAATTTCCACTAATTAATTAGCGAAACGTCTATTGTGTTATTAGGAAGACAAAGATGATTCACCAAACGTCGTTCACCCAAAATCGGATGAGCAGCGTGCCCGCTTGGCGGAGGCCGTGAAGCACATCCTGCTCTTTCGATCCCTGGACGCAGAGCAGATGGGTCAGGTCATCGACGCCATGTTCGAACGCCGCGTGACCAAAGGGGAATATGTCATCAAGCAAGGTGAAGATGGGGACAATTTCTATGTCATTGAATCCGGAAAGTACAAGGTTTACGTCCAAGGGGAAGGTGAATCCGTGCCCCGTGCCGTCGGCGGCTATGACCAAAGCGGAAGTTTCGGTGAGCTCGCACTCATGTACAATCTCCCGCGAGCGGCGACGGTTCAAGCTGAAACGGACGGTTCACTCTGGGCCATGGATCGACAGACCTTTCGGAAAATTGTGCTCAAATCTGCCTTCAAGAAACGAAAGATGTATGAGTCCCTTCTGGATCAAGTCCCATTGCTCAATACCCTGGAGAGTTATGAGCGCATGAACTTGGCTGATGCTCTGGTGCCGCGAAGCTATGCGGACGGTGACATTATTATCCGACAGGGTGAGGCGGCTGATGGGATGTATTTCATTGAGGACGGAACTGTTCGAATCATGCGTATGGACGGGGAAAGCGGAGAGAAAGAGGTGACGAGGGCCACCAAGGGTGGTTACTTTGGTGAACTTGCTTTGTTGACGAGTAAGCCTCGAGCAGCCTCCGTGGTTGCCGTTGGAGGGGTCAAAGTTGCCTTTTTGGATGTGGAGGCTTTTGAGCGGCTTCTTGGACCTTGCATGGAGCTCATGAAACGGAATGCGGAGGGCTATGAGAAACAGCTCGTTCAAATCTTTGGCTCCAAGTCGAACATTACTGATATCCGGTAAGAATTTGGGTCAAATTGCGCCCAATGTCATAAAAATATATAAAATATGCCACAATATAAAAAATTCGTTTTTTTTGTTTGAAATTTCAGCTGGAACAAGTAATCCTGCTTCGAAATTTTCCCTGACTGGCCCAATCTCTAAGAGTACCTATGAGCAATCCGTATACTACAGTACATCTATCACTTCAAGAGACATCCCAGTCCCAGCATTCTAAATTACAATTCAACGTATTTTATCATTATTATTCTTGATTTTCCTAGTTTCGTATTGGTTCACTTAATTGGAATAATAATATCCGAAACTTACGTACCGAGCAAAAAACACAAAACAAAAGTATTTAAATCCTAAAATTAAAACATCGGCAGTTGAGCTTTTATCTTTTTCTCAGTAAAGCGCTTCAGTTCAATCGTTCATTAATAAACGATCGCATGGATTCCTTAGTAATTTTAATCATTAAAACCATAAGATCTACCTATGGTATCCAAGCTGAAAGTTTAACATTTAACCTAGTCATTAACGATAAAACTAACTTTCCTATGCGTCACTCCGGATATCCATGTCAAAAACAGCCATCAACTGACACCCACCCAAGCATTTCTGTAAATAAACCGTGAAACTGAACCTGATGCTCCTGACCATTCTATTGGTACCCATTACCATGTCATTCATCGCCTACCATTTTAATGTCATTCATCGCCTACCATTTTAATGTAATTAAAATTTGACACCAGTGGCATTTTAGCTTAGGCGTCAGGGTAGCTGGTGATTGATAAGCATTTCCTATGAAGCGAACCAGAGCCCATTTTCCCAGGCTATTCTGTCTGGTAAAATTCTAAGAAATAATGAGTCTGATGACTCCGTGTTAAAGATAAGATCATACGATCGTTTTGTTTATGAATACCTCTTATTATATTTCACTTATTGTAAAATTTGTAATCTGATTCCTATACATGTGCAATTACGCGTCTTGGATCGACAGCCTATTGCCTACCATGCATTTATGTACATAGAATGGATTATTGAATGCTGAATGTATGAAACTCGATTTGCCTTTGGTTGTAGGGAATTGGAAGTGAACAAATAGGGTACTAATGAGGTGATAACCTTCAAGACCTTAAGGTTCTTTAGGTTTTTTAATTGGCATCTCCGAGTTGTCAGCAAGATTATTCTAAGAAAATGCGTTCTATGTCTAATCCTGATTCAGTCAGTCTAATGTCTAATTAAGCTTTATGGGCTGGGTGTCTGGGAATATCCCATTGATCAGCAAAACGTCAATATTTAAGGCGTGTATCTGTAACTGTAACTGTTACGCATAGGTTAACATTAACAGTGATATTATGGTCGGTAATATTTTGAATTTCAATATATTTCGCGAGTATATTGTAAATTGAATAACGATATCCCCCCATAGAAAAGCAAATACTAATGCCAAAGTATACCAATCGGGAACAAAGGCCTAAAATTTTATAAACTGGATTACAAGCATATAATCTAATTTTAATTTAGTTTAGAATTTTATATTCCGACGTCTTGCCAAATTTATTTGGAGAATACATGTACATACAATACTAGTTTTGAAACGATCAAAATGCTCCGTTATTTATTACACTGCATTGGTTGAACAAATAGGTTAACAGTGATCTTGTGTCTGCTAATAATTTGAATTTGGATATTTTAGCCGTTGTATTTTTAAATATACGAAAATCGAATGCTCAGGAAAACTGTCAAAAATTTAGACCTAATTCGTAGCTATGTATTAACGAGACATTGACATTGCTTGAACAAATCAGCACATTCTTAATTCTCCATATACCTACATATTCTAAATTATAAGGAAAGTGGTAATTGATAATGCCGCCGCGTCAGTTAGACGCTAATATAAATAACATTGCGTAATCCCTTATCTGTATACGAGTTAGAACTACTGCAATTTATGTACAATTAAAGTGACACTAGATAAACCCGTGTTAACTCAATTTTCAGTTCCTATTCCAAGCCCAATGTTCAATGTGTACGAGTATGATTAAAATTCTTACTGAAAGTGATTTCGGTATGGTTTTGTTTATATAATTTTCGCTACACTCAGCCATACCTATGTAAATGTGCCTACTTAAAAGTTTTCTTTAAATAAACCGTATGTTAGGAGAATCGATAAGGCTTCGCAACTTATACTTCAACTTGAAGCCTTTTAAAATTCATTTCTTGACGACTCGTCTTCGTATTCAGTTACCGTTCACTCAGTTCGTGAGTAAATGAATCCCAACCAAATATTCCACGCTGTAATTCACATTTTTAAAATGTTGAATGTTTACGATTTACCAGATCAACAGCTCAACTGAATTTGAATTAGTTATGCTGCTCATATGCAGATTCCACGTTTGCAGTGGTTAATGCTGCATAACCAAAACTAATACCTTTGCCTGACCTTCATGCTTGAACATCTAAACAAATTTAAATTAGTATTGAACATGAAATGCTGCTTTGACAGGAGTCATGCTAATTAGGTCCATTCAAATTTCAAATGCTACGAAATGTCAGCAAGATTCAATCTAGAGGTATTCTGTATGGGCTCAGTTTGCACGCTGAATTGGGTTTACAATTACTGTTTACTAATGAAAGGTGAATGAATGACAGTGATATAAACTCTTAAAATATTGGGTGAAAGTTCCGATTTTACGATAATTCGACGCGGACAATCGGGCGAGCTACAATTCGACACATTAGAACTAAATCTACTGTTTTCGGTATTAATCGATGCTGTATGAAAATTTCTGTCGTTAAAATCTGGTCATTAAATCTCAAAAGCTCATTTCGTGCGAAAATATGCTGCAAATTTACCGTTTAATTTCGAGCAAAATTGGTGAACGTGGAATTGTCCTGTTAATTAAAGAAAACTTAATTGTCGCAGTAAATTAAAAATCTCTAAATCAACGCTTTAAATTGTCACACTAATTTAAATACGCTTAAATGTACCATTAAATAAATCAAAAATATTCCCAATTGTCGCGCATACCAAATTGAAGCACGCTTGAATTATTTACTAAATTAATTCAAACTCGTCTAATTACCGCACTAAATAAATCAACACACGCCGAATTGTCACTTTATATGTAACCAAAACACGTCTTATTGACTTTCTAAAATAAATCGAAACACGGTGAATTTTAACATTGAATAAATTATGCCGCTTAATTGTACCACATAATAAATCAACACAAGTTTAATTGTCTCAAGAAATAAATTGGTACGCCAAACCGCGCCCTAAATTGTAACCCGCCGAATTAGGTACCAAATTTTCATCAACACCATATTATCTATGGCAACACTACCTGGGCGACTTACACCCACCAAACTAAAAATCCAAAAATCCAAAAACTCACCATCATGATCTTTCCCGATAGCCGTTTTCTGTCCCAAACCCAACTCCAGAAAAATCGCTACCAGGAGAAAGCAGACGGATCTCACCGTCGAAAAACTCAAAACACCCGACATTCTGTCTTTGACACTAATCAAAACCCACTCAAACTCCCTCAGTCCATCATACACACTAATAAATCTCAACGGGCCGAAAGGATAATCTTTCTATAACAGAAAAACTCCAGATCACCACCGGTCACCGGTAGCTATTAACAAAAATCTTAAAGCTCTATCACAAAATAAAGCTTTACTTTTGGAAAGCCTCCTTGCTTGTCTAAGATGAAAAAAGTGAATAAATGATGATAAACGAGTGTTGGACGATGTTTTTTTTTTATTCTTTTGCCTTATGAAAGCTCCGGTCTCTGCTAATGGGTACTGATACGGGGATGCCTGGCTTTGAAGTGGTAATATATTACGCTATGTCCAGGTCCAGAACGAAAGAAAAATCAAGAAACCAGCAACCAAACCACACGACGAACGATCTCTGTCAATCAAAGGAGGGAGTCAGGGATAGACTGATCTTGAGTTAGAGAAGAGAGATCACTATTCTCCCGTGGTCCTTCCTTCTTCATACTATGAGCATGAAGAGAGAGAAAAAATATATATGAAAAGATCTATCTGACTTGAGAGAGAAGGTCCTGTTTGTCGATTTTGTTGTCTTGTTAAAGCTTTTTTTACCCCTTTTCCCTCATGTATTTAACCCTGGCACAGGGCTCACAAAACATTAAATGGCCTGGGCTGGTCCGACTCAAGAACTCACAATAGAACTATTGAATCACTCAAAAATTATAAACCAAAAACTTAAAAAAGAACAAAGCTCTTCGGTTTGAGTGTACGATCAATTTGGTCTCGGTCAAATTGACGCATTGAATAATCTGTGGGTTTTATCTATTGACACCTTTTAAAATTGGAATTTTACTATTTCAACCGGATTCAAAATTTCAATAAATTTTCACTCCTTGTGTTCTAAAAATGAATTTTTTGACATTTTAAAACAGGTACACCACTGCTTTATTTGGGTATGAATAATTGATATTTTGATCGAATTATTAATATCGAAAATGAATGCCGTCATCTAGTAATCCAATATACGAGGGCTGTCCCAAATATAATGTCCATAATTGCGACAAAGATATCTACGCTCCGGATTGGCAGTACTTCAAAGGCTATAAATTTGAAAGTTCATAAACAAACTTCGTTCAGAACCTCTTACAGACAGATCCGATCAGTTTATTATTTTAAAAATGTAAATTTATGTTTTTAACCGGATTCAAACTTTTAGTCAATTTTCACTACTTACGTTCTCAAAATGTGCATTTTTTGACATTTTTAAACGGAATTTTAAAACACGATCAATTAGTGCTATACAGAGTATAAGCAAGGATAAATTGATTGTTTGGTAGAATTATATTATCAAAAGTAAATGCCGTCAATTTGTAATCCAATATTCGAGGGCTGTCCCAAAAATAATGACGCTACTTGCGACAACGATATCTCCGGATTCTCAGTAATTCAAAGGCTGAAAATTTGAAAGTTCAT
>JAQFYT010001513.1:0-16146 GCA_034694925.1 Ceratophysella denticulata
TCATTCATAAACTCAATTTGTTCTTGTTGCTAGCCTAAGTCCAGTCTGAGAAATGTCAACAAATCGTCCCATGAGACAGTTCCAGCCGCGTAGGCTAAAAATCGGCTGATGGGACTACCCTACTACGCGCGGGGGCAAAAAAAACCAAACAACTCAAATTACCCTGCATACAGGCACACCTGGCGGCTACGCGTTATGCCAAATGAGATTAAATTAACATAATTCGGTTTTATTCAAATTCAGAATATATTGAACTGATAAAGAATGGCCCAAGAGCTAACCTGCCCGCATGCCTGAACGGGTTAGGTATTATTCCGCTAATTTTGACCATTGCTTCTTAAGTAGGTACTACTATATTGTAAAACCTTCCAAAATATAGCTTTCAAAATTTATTCATTATAAAGCAATTAATAAACACTTTATTCGGCTCTACCGCTCAATGGTTTCATTTCGTCATCTTCGACGGAAGAATCTGCTCCGCATAGAAATTTGAATGAAAACACGGCAATGGTTGTCTTGATTGTCAAAGCACAGAGCGGAAGAACAATGCTCGGTAAAACTATGGCGTACGACATTATCGGACTCTTGGCATGTTGGTTGAATCCATAGGCAAATTCATTCAAACTGATCACAACGTATCCCAGAATGTTGAAGAGAATATAAAATGGGAGCCCGATTTTTAGAAAAATCGCCCAGCGCTAGAAAATAAGTGTGCGATTGATTTGATTTTCGGTTAATTTGGTTTTCTACAAAATATATATACTTCGCTAACGCTAGATTATCTAGATTTATACCTTTACGACACCAACCAACTGCAACAAAGCTCCAATTGTCATCAACGTGAAGAGCGGAAGCATTATAGATCCTTCGTAGTGAGGGACTGGAATAAGTACTGAAACGTATTGTGTATTCATTAGTAAATCCGTGTTTAAGGACGCTGGGTTCATCAGTAAGTTTGGCAAGATAATAATGCTTGGATAATCAATCAATTTCGATATGCATGTTTCTCCACGGTTATGACGGCGGATTTTTGAGCTTACCATTCCACCGTGTAAAGATCTGGGCGAGGACAATTCCAATAGACGTGAAGGCATACCAACAGAGTTCCCAAACGAGAAGAATTATGAGGGTCACCACGATGCGCGAAGAGGTAAATACATAGGTCAGAAATCCGTCTGGGAAGAGCGTCTTCTCCATGGAGAGATCTGATACGGATTGGCTCGCAAGGACCCAGATCCCACCGCGCATAATGAAGAACGGAACGAGCGGAATGGACAACATGGCCGCGGATTCCGCGTGCGATAGACTTACATAGACAATCCAAGCAACTATGACCGTGTCCAGTGAAATCCCGGCCCAGTACCAAAATTTTAAAACACCCTTGTGCTCATTCGGCTGGAAATATAAACACAACGTTTACAAAATATATAGATAGATATTGGGGGCTGATTGCATTTCGTAATTTAATTATTACTAGGTATTTACTTGATTCCGTAAGAAAGCAAACCACAGTATTCCTTGAAGAGCGAATTTCGAAAAGAAGATGAAGAATGAGATGTACATTTGGATGTAGAAAGCTAGGTATTTACAGAGTATATTATGAAAACACGTTTAAGTTGACCATGCTTTAACGGGTTAGAGGTAACTTTTTTTAAATGTCACTCACAGTCAGGTCCGGTGAATAACGCATATTCAATGCATGATGGAAATGTAACCTCAAAAAATTCCTTGGTCCACCAACTCTATTCAAATAAGTTTGAAAATTAATAATTAATTACTGTTATTGTACCTATGTAGGTATATTCATCTTGGTTGGTTTAAATAAGATAATGTGGCCTGTAATACTTCGTATTCATCGCCGCGCTGTCAACAGGAACGCGAACGGTCTGCAAAAGTTGTGTACGTACTAACTATATGGTCATGGCATGGGCGGCTTTGAAATTCAAACTCATCCAGCGTCGAATAAGAATAAGAAATTATTACAGGCCGAAATATATAATTTAAAGTCTTACGGTTTCAATAAGCAGCACGCTAATAAGGGCGTCGAGGCTTGATAGTCCGAAAATACTCATTTTCAAAAATATTTCAAAAAGATATTTGAAATTATACTAAAATATATACATATTTGTAATGTGAGAAAGCCCTGCACTTTTGGTCAACGTTTGTATAAATCGTTTGAATACGAAATATATTTATCGTACAGTTGTACAAAATTAAACCTAATTAAACACAATTTATAGCATTTACACAATTTATAGCGTCGGGCTGCGGTAAGCAGCATTACCATACTGTTGAGCTTTTCAAGATAGACCTAATTAGTTTATGATTTAGGAAATGAGAAATTGTCTGTAATTAATTAAAATTATCTCTAGGTATGCTAATTTAGACCAGAAGGTTTAATGGAATGCCCCTGTCTGTCTGTCCGTCACGAAAACATTATCTAAAACAGTGAGTTTAAACAAACTGAATAGCCCTATATTTTACTGAAGATTTTGCTGAAAAATTTCTTGATTCAGAAAGTCTTGAATCACGAGCAAATTCCAATCCGCGTGTAAATCACGGGTTTCATCTGTTACATTTACATTATTCTTGGGACTCAATGCGCAGATACTCGCCTGTTATTGAACAAAGATATCTGTATAATTCGGTTTTACATTCTAGCACCGTGTTCAGCGGGTCGAAATCGAAATGATTCTCAGTTTCGAACACACAAGCAAATCTGTTTTAATTTCATCAGAATAATTTACTTTATTCAAATATCCTGGACACGTCCGGAGTCCGCATACTATGCAGTTGAATGTCATCACATTTACAATAAACAATTATTGATAACTGATGAGGGTTCCGTTTTGTAGATTTCGGCTTAGAAAATAAATTACCTAAGGTACCTAAATTTTATAACAGGAGAGTAAGTTGGCACAAAGTTTAACTTAATTTAACGATTGTAATTAGTTATTATAAAACTAGCTTAGACGGACCATGGCAAATATGGCCCGTCACATTGTCGCCTAAGACTCGTTTACGGCTTCACACCCAGGCAGGCAGATACACATTAATATATTTCTAGGTGGCTACACGGTAAGTGGCCTGCTAGCCACATTGACTTGGGTTTAACTGCGAATTGGGTTTACTTTCTCTACACTGTAGTTAACGTAAATAACATGAACGGTTAGCATTCGGCACAGTAGTTTCCAGGGAACCATCCTTCATTTCCCGTCCCGCGTTGTGTACCAAAGTACCAACCTGGAATATTCAACAAAAATTAATCAAATACTAACCACAAGAAATGAATTTCGGTATTGTAATTGCTATTTTGAATTTTACCATCAGGTTGAATCTGTGTGACTTGAATGTAATCTCCAACATCAAAAGATAGTTCATCCTTCCGCTTAGCCTCGTATGGGAAAATAGCTTCAACGGTCAAATCCTTTTTGACTTTCATCTCTTCAATTTTGACTTTCCATCGATCAACTTCTGACTGCGTTCGAGCGGCGAGAAGCTGTAAATAGGATTAAATACTTGAATACGGTATACTGAGATTGGAATGAATAATTGTTTATATTGCGCAGTCCAGAAGAACTTACGTAAATTGTCTCACGTCCATCGAAATGTAGCATGAAGTAGTGTTGAAAGTCTTTTGAGATCCCTTCGAGATTGGGCAGGGGTTTGATATGAGACTCCTTCGGTGAAACCATGTCTACCACTTCGAGTTTACCCGAGCTTGAAAGTTAAATAGTAAATGTAACATGAGAATAGCCTTAACTATTTTGAATTATTTTGTACTAATACCAACCTTCGTTTCTTGGTAATAAAGAGTTGATTGGTGAACAGAATTAACCAATAGAAAGTGCGTTTGTTCTTTTGAAAAGTCCAATTAAGCTTTGCGCCTCGACCCGAGTCAAAGGGATTCTTCATGAAGTCACCCTTGAGCACGAATTGACCCGGACTTGAAATAGATTTTAGGGTACGCGGAAATTCCAGCTTCTCGGTAATGGTCGCCGTCTCTTCGGCGTCCTGACTCTCTCGAGCGGCTTCGTTACATTCCAGAACAAGCTGCAAAAACAGTAACATTGAGACAATCATGAAAAACAGGCCTGGAACCTGGTACTGATTTAGCATCCGATCCTGGGGTCGCCAGGATCGCAGGAAGTACCATCAGTACCAAACCTTCAACCACATACATATGCATGGCTTACGTTGGTTAAGCTTTTAAGTGCCTCTTCACAGTCGCCACGCTCCTTGGCAGACTGGGTTCGAGTCACAATGGCATTGACTAGGAGCGGGAGCCTCGTGATCCGCTGCATTGGAAGCATTAGGAAAGAGTCCATTCGAAGCAATTGACACTTCGGATCCTCTTCGATGGATTTAACAACGTTCACAAATTCATTCGAGGTTTGTCTGTTCAAGAAATTTACGAGCTTAAGTTTAAGAATTACAAATCAAGAATACGAAATTTCACTTGAATTAATGGCGATTTGTTACCGAAGCCTCTGCAGTGTTTTGTCCTGATACGGCTTATTCCGGCAATAATCTTTGTAAACCGAGAAACGGGACTTTGCATTCTCGTTGATGACTTGACCAACTTCCTGGATATACCAAGATTCTTCCCATTTAGCCAGCAGTTCGGCGAGGAAGGCTTGAGCACAATCTTTCACTAGAAATGCCACAAGTTTTGTGCATTAGAAATTGGTGATCGTGATCAGATCACAGAATTTTTTAGGTGCAGAGCCATGCTTTGCCCGTCAGCTTTACGATATAATCCCACAATTCAAAACATGACAATAGGCTTAATGAAAATAATTACTTACCGAATGTAATATTGCCGAATAGCGCCGCTCTGTCTTCTTCGGTCAGAACTTGAATCAGCTCATCGTTCTCGTAGAAGAGATTGATAAGAACGTCGAGGGACTTGAGGTAGCTCACTTCGGAAGACAAGATCTCAAATATGGCTTCTTGTAACTGCTTCTGTTTATCAGATAAAATGGCAAGGATTCCAGAAGATTGAACTTCTGGTATTTCACACCACAGTGTACGCTGACCCATTCTGGGTACCAGCATATCCAGCGTTAGCCCAAGATTCTTTGGAATAACCGGCTGATAGTCGTCTTCTGGCTAAAAAACCGAAATATCTATTTAGTAAAAATTGATTGAAATGAATTTTACAGTACGAGCATAGTTTTAGTCGGTGTCGCACAAAAGTAAGTTGAAAAAATATGCGGAAAGTCATCTGCAAGCACGAAAAGTCAGCTATTATTTGACCGCCGTTTTTGCGCAGTTATGCTTCGAATGTGACGTTGCTTCGCAAATTCTGAATTGAATGTAACTTACCTGCAACGAAATACCATAAGTATAATATTGATACAACGGTTCTTCCTCCATGGAGTAAATGGGTTGCACGGCTGCAACGAAATTGCGAATCAGCTCCGAATCCGAATCGTAGAAATCCGAATCATCGAAGTCATCATCGTCGTCATCGTTGACCTCGAATGTGGTGGACTCTTCTTGTTTGTAAATACTTTTGGAATTCAAAGGAACTGGAGGTAAAGGTAAACTGGGCTGGCTACTGGGTACGGGTGACCTGCGGCGGCGGAGCCGGAGGCGGAATTGTAGGTCTCGAAATCGGTCGGGTCACTGTCACCGGTTCACTTGGTAAAGACAACTGTCCAAATCCTGTACGGCTAACAGGTGTACCACTCCGGCTACTGTGTGACAACGACGTGGATGAGCCCCGATGGGACGCCAAACTACTGGAAAGTACTTCGATGTGATCCAGACTGGCTCTTCGAATGTACTGGAGTTTCTTAGCCAGTCGTTTCCCCGCTGATTTAGCAATTGATGAGAATTTGGAAGGGTTGGAGGGCAAGGGTGGGAGTTCTGGGCGGAGGCCATAGTTGGAAGAAGATGACCCTTGAAGATCCGCACTACTCATGGCCCTGGGTCGAGGTAAACCGCCCAGATTTGCATTGTTGTTCAGAAAAACTTTCGGTGCGGAGTCAGAGGTAGTAACGGATTTGGAATTCGAAGCTCCCGTGCTACCGCTGTACAGGGATGAGGTTGGGGTCCAGTAGGTGCTCGAACCTGTACTTGACGATGCACGGTCTCCGTAAATCGGCTCCGCGTAGAGCGACTCGTAAGGGGGAGGGGTAGGTACGCTGGAATTCCGGTCTCCAGTTCCACTGTCGCCATCTGTAAACAAAATCAGTGTTTATTTTAAAAAACTTTTTCAGCAGAACGAATTTAAGGAAGGTCCAGATTTTTAACACTATGGGATTTCAGCCGGCAAATGGGGTCCTGCTAGGTACCGAGCACTTCGTCACCAATGAAATTACCGGATTGGGTAAATATGCAAGTTATATAAAGCTAACTGCATTCCTGGACACCGCCAAAATTCAAGAAAAAAAAATAACCTTAACGCAAGAGAATATAATGCACCATTTTATTAACATATGAATTATTCAGGGCGGTACCGATGATGACAATGAGAAAATCCGCCATATTTCCAACAGATGATCAAATTCAAACATACCTATTGTTTAACAATTTGCTTATTTGCAACGTATCTAAAATGCAACACGCGTTTTAATTAAACGTCGTGGAATATGTCTTTCAATATATAATATATAGATGGAAGCTACCTTACTTAATGCTTGGAAATGAATTTACCTCAAATCTGAGCGTGCCGTCGTGAAAATGAAAAATCATGATCTTATGAGCCATTGATCTGTCGATAAAACTGACGACAATGCGTTCCTCTGTGACACATTTTGCGTTATCGCACCAACATGACCAGTTCGAAAGGTCCAAATGACCTAGAACTAGAATCCTGTAGTGAAGTAATCTTTTACACATAATGGCAGTATCATGTGTTTGCAACAAATCGGAATTCTTCTTCCCACACTCTAGTTCCATAACTAGCATTTTGTCCTTGATACCAACTAAATAACTGGTCTTATGCAACTTGTCTAGGTATGTTTTCATGAATTAAACTTAACCAAGCTTCCTACTTTAAAACTTCAAAACCTGAAGCCAGAATCATTATTAATTACGTCTTCCCTACGCGTTCTTATCTCTTTTGGCAAGAAAGCACAAAAGCGGCATACCATGGATGGGTGCGGATAACTTCTGTATTGGTATCAATATCAGTAGTCACATAACATATGTACTAGGTAAAATTCGTTTTATATGTATAAGGAGCTGACACGTAATCGACAATCCTTTATTGTAATTGTAAATTGTAATACACTCCATGGGCAAGGGAGTTAAACTGCAATCTTATCGCATTACAATAGAAGTCTTAATGCCCAATGCCCAATTACGACTTTCGACAGAGTTTTTCTGTAGGTATGTGAACTTAAATTAAACCTTGGTTTGTTGGCTTTGGCTATGTTCTATAATGCCAGACCATACCAGGCCAGCCAAGAAACAAAAGGGAGTTTAAACGGTTAAATACACTATGTACACTAACGAATGCTGTGAAATGCTTTATGTCTTTTACATAATATGCACTGAAATGGATGGTTACGTTGCGAAAATTACAATAGTCACAGTAGTAATCCCATTTCCACTCCTGGTCGTCGCATTCAGAATTCACATAATGAGCCAAGTTTCTTCCAATTACGGCTACGAATGCACAAAAATGCTAATGTGAATGTACTAGTCGGAATGGTCACAAATAATAAGGGCTAGTTGACTTAAAAACAGTGTCAGTTTTTGTTGACGGTAATACCTATTCAATATAATGTCCTAAAAAAATACAATATACTAATAGAACGTTGTTAGTGTTCAACCAGTGTTCAACGCAGTATATGTACATAGAAATAAATACAACATGCTTTAGAATGTGTTGAAAAAGTATGAAATTTTTCTTTTACGCTGGTAACCCTAATGCCCCATAAAGACCCAAATAAAATTCAATCAACCAGTTATAAATAGTTTACTTTGATATGTACTTGGACATCTTGGTAACAACTAAAATTACCATACCGCGTTACGTTGAGGTTGAGAAAATTAGCGTTACAACTTTTTACTCTTCTAATTTAGCAAGATATTCAGGTAAATAATGTTAGGTTATTTTAATTGACATAGCTTCGTAATCTATAACCCTATTGATTTTAGCCATGCTAATTACGAGATTTTCCAATTACAGGATCAATTAATCTTACTAATAATCGAGTAAGTAAAATAATTTGTTACTGTCCATGGATAAATTGCCCGGCGATCCGCTAAATAGTATATAGGATCAATTTGAAAATATTTGTTAACTAGTCGGTTAACTAGTTAACTAACTAGTCGGTCTAGTCGGATCTACGAATCAAGCCATATTCACGACATGTAAATGTATACTCTAAATGTAAACTCTGAATTCAGTTACAATTAGCAGGGGTTAGTCAAGGTCTCGGATTTCTTGGCTTCAAATGTTTAAAACAAGGAAATTGTAAATTCTAAAGATACATCACCGCATGGATTCGTGTAAAACTGAAAAACGTTGCTGAAAAATAAAATAAAATGTGGTCAATCCTAATTGAATTATTCTCAACATAACATGTCAACAGCTTGCACCCAAATCCCGTGTCATTTAGAAGTTCTTCCCCAAGTTCAACACCTGAGGTTCAGATTTCCATTTGCACCATTGTCCCAGTGGTTAAATAATGTAGGTAGGTGTATCTGGAGGTGTAAGGTGTAAATAGGTGCAGGTAAATAGTATTCACATTACCCTATGGCCATAATTGTGCAACAATGATGAAGCACTCCTGTATTATACCTATGTACCCAAGCTCAAGTACATGCATGCAGTATGAATAAATTAACAGCAAAAAACAATGTTGTTCAAGGAAACTAAAACTAGCTCGTCCATTTCTATTTAGTGCCTCAATAACATTGGGGTACTTTATACCTCAATGCAAATCCAGTGCTCTCCAGACCACATAGGTAGCTTTTTCATGCTTGGAGTTTCAAACTAAAAGCCTCTTTATGAACTAATGCTACAATAAAACCATCGTATTGTGTGAATTTGGACGTTCAATTAACTAACTCTATCACTATAGTCCATTTTGTGAGTCAAGCAAAAAATCAAATCCAAAGTCAAACCCGGATATAGCTCTTCGTTTTGTTTTATTTCCATTCATTTCATTCTGAGAGGACTGAATACAGAATTCAGTGATTTGCATGGGGTATTGAATATGCATTCTAGGTACCTAATACTTACCTAACAATAAACGCATTAGGGTTTAGGTTAGACACAATTGAATTTCTCAGTTTATGCAATACTGTTTTTGAGCTAAATAGTGAAAGTAATGGAATATCTTAGTTTCTTTGCTGAACGATAAATCGGTACTTAAATACCTACTTAATTCCTGCGGACGACCCTGTACACTACCAATGCATAAAACTGTTACGCGTATGAACCGATAGCGTGCGATCCCTGGATCGCATTCGTTGTTTCTTACTCAACCAAACCCTCAGCAAAATTGATTCAAATATTATTCCTTAGAATAAGCATGAATCGGTATAAAGTTTCCTATCCCACCGTAAATTTCCCAAAAGAATGCGGAATTCCAATAGAACGCGGTGGTGCTTCATTAGACCGCGGGTCGCGGATACAGGCGTATAGAGCGCGGTTACCAATAATTTTAATATTACCATTGTTTTATTGGTTTTAGGTTAGGTTAGAAACAAATTATGTGTTTGATACATCGGAAAAGCGTCAAATAGAACCTAAAAATTTCAACACTGATACCTACTGAAACTACTGTTTATAAGAAAATCAAACGGCAAAAAGCGAAACCGATGAATACCGTTGGCCAACATGTTGTATTCCCATTAAAATCCGTACAAAGAAAGTGAACGCTACTTGCGTCTTACGTATTGAATGTTATTGAGCGTAACATGCAAATGTAATTAACCCGCTGTCATCTTCCTTCATTTCTAAATACAAACGTGACACAAAAATTCTTTCAACAAAAGACAAAACTCAAACTCACAAGGAATTTCCTTGAGAAATGCTGACACTTCCTGTTCCTCTTCCACAAAAGGCTCTTCAAAATTAGACTTTGGTCTGGTTCTCCTATAACTTTTCACATGTAAACTATTCATGGAACAAGTTCTTAATGGAAATGATCTGGTCCTACAATAACTGGACCAGGTCGGGAGGTCAGAGTCCCAAGTCACTACCCCATTTTGACCCGTACTCGTGTCACTGTAACTGAAATAGGCTCCGTCACTCCCATTACTACAATTTGAGTAGGTATGGTTCTGTTGACCGCTTTGACCACGCGGGTAATTATATGGAGCTGACCAACAGATTCGTGGATTGACCTCAATCACTGATTTACCACCACGAAGCACTATTTCAACCATGATGCCTGATACTGCACGTCACATTTATTTAATAAATTTTAATATTGCACAAAAAATCGACAATTTTAAGCTCGACTTCCAATCAGGCTTAAACCTCTCATTTCAATCACACTACTGTATACGAAGAAGTGAAAGTGTGGTCTGCTTATGTTGGTGGCCTGACTTAACGCCTTGGCTATCTCGTCCATCGTCTGTGCACCACTACTGTTACTGTATATTGTAAAATATTGTAAATTCAACCCTTTACTTTACTTTGCATTACCATTGGATTATTGCTTGAACCCTCTCAACAAAAACTGAGCTTACAGCATAGGCAGAATAGCCGACCAGAACAACAGGATACCTCCCTAAGGCCTTCTTACTTATGCATATTGTATCTGGGTACTATCTGTAGGTATATCGCCATCGCCGTTACCTAAATATGGTCACTATACTTCTCAAGACCATTGTTGGTTCAAGGTATTTGGTATAAACAGGAAAATTCCTATAGCATAGCATATACAGCCTATCATCGAATTACTTGCCTTGCCTTAAACCTACACGACATCAAACCAGTCAACCTGTAATATAGTCTGAATTACCTTCAGTATTTACTACCTGTTGTTATTCTCAAAATTCTAAATTGTTTCTGTACTTGTGCGGCAGTTTGAGCGTGGGCAGCTACAGGGGACTCGGACTCACTTCAACGCTCCTTTTATACAATTACGAATTAGGATGATGACTTAAGAGGAAAGATTAACAGAGTGGGAAATTTAGCTTTGTCGTAGTACTCGGGAAGTTTTATTGGATATAATCGTTGCCGTTTAAAGTTTATGGCATGTTTAGACCTATTTTAAGTTTGAGCTCATTTGACCAAAAGGTACATTTAATCGATCAGGAAAAAGTCGCCATGCTTGTCATTTGTTCAAATATCTTACGTTTTACAAGATTAGATGTTAGAATATATTTGAGTTCGTAGCATATAAAACCATCGCTAATTCCCCGAAATTTTTACCAATATGAGGTACTGAAGGAACACGATTACGTTACATGAAACAGATTTCCCAGATTTGTCAGCTAAATTGTCGCTTTTGAACCTAAGCCACCTGGAATTTTAAAAAATTAGGAACATTGTGTATTGTGTTTCGGTTATCCAAGCCTGGCTTATATAAAGAACCTAACCTGAATTTTTGGAACCTAGCCTAACCATAATGTATTTATAGGACTCTCAAAACGCGCTAGGCCGTAGGTACGCAATAATGACATCGAAAGACATGTATTTGCCTATTGGCACTATGAATTATGACTATTGTAATCAATTTGTCACAAATCATTCGATAAAAAAATCAAATTTAGCATCCAATAGCAGGTTTTTCCGCGTTGTCCGAATATCTCACAGGTTATTGAAATCGAAAAAATGGTAGTTCGATTAAGTCCTGTAATTTAGAGATGTCGGCTACCATATACAAAAGCATTTTGTGAATTATTGTAGCAACTATTCGTACATGGTATTGTGTTGCTATTTTGTAATTCTATCCGTGATCCTGATATGATCCCTCGATAAGATTCCATTCAACTTTCAACCTAATGTCAAAATACCTTTTCAACCCTCCAACACCACAACGCCTTAGTGGGAAGTCTTGCCAAGCGTCCCTATTTGTACGTAGGTATGCGATATTTTACGCTATGTTGCTTGAAGATCCTTCGTACATAATACATCCACTCGTTTTTTTAAGGCTTTTGTTTCAATCCGCTCTGGCAATGACATCTGGGAATTGAGCGTCTTCAAATGGCGTCAATTAATGGGCGAACGTATACTTATGTCAAGCCTGCTGCCTTGAGGGCTACACGCTTCTTTTATATAACTACAAATTTCTGTGGTATATTATGCAAATAGAATACCACCTGGGTTCGACGACGCTGCCTGGCTACATCTACAGGCGTGTAACAACCCGATACGGTGGTCGACACCGACACCATCGGCCATCATGGTTCATTTCGTGTACGTAAGAACGCAGAACGCATAATCAACATATAGGTAACGTTCAATTTCAACCCGCTACTGCACAATAATCCTCAGTGAAATGTGTATGCGAACGATACGAAGGCGAAGCTGAAATTTTACGTTTGTACGCTACAGAACGAGCATCGTGGATTATTTTTTCTTCTCGTTTCTAATTTGTAACTTGACCATGATTTATGAACAAACCAATGAGGCGTGCCTATCCCATCTCCACACAGAGATACTCATTACAATAGCATTAACATTATGTAGCATTAGCATTAGCATTACATTCGTCCCGAGCACATGCATATTAAATTTAATTGCTCTTCACGAAAAGGCCTAAAAATTCTGGGCGGGTGGCCGAGTTTTCTTCCGCATAGCGGGCTAGGTTTAGAGGCTGGACTGGTTGACCAAAAATCGTGCTCGTGCTCTTCCTCAATTTTTACAGTAAAGCGTAAATAATGTAACTAATTGTAAGTATGCATTAGGTATGATATCAATGGACCTACAGCTAAACCATGAAACGAATATCAATTACAATTAAGATCTATATGCATGTACTACTGCGGTGGGTTGGAAACGGCTTTAAATTGTTTGGTCAAGCGTCGTCGTCGTCGTATGCATATACAGATAGTCTCAGTACAAGAAGTAGCAAACCTATTTAAATGGACGGTATTGCGGGTATTTGAGGTGTAGGTTGATTGATGTTAGTTACCTATTCTGATATTTTGGTGGTATCTTGTAATGCTAGCTAATAATAGGCCAAACATGGTTCAGAATAATGACGCGCTGCCGTTTGTAATCGGTAAAGAAGTGGTTGGTCAGAACTAACTGATTAATTAACCAATATTTTACGAACGACATACACAACATGCGCCTAATATAATGACTTATTATTTAAGCGACCTTATAATCAAATGTTTCCGGCCTTATTTCTAATTATATCATACAAAGATGGTTTCGGCCTTATTTTAATTTTTTCTAGCCTTAAAATATTGGGTTCAACCTTAAAACCTAGAATGTGACCAATAAAGCTTTATTGCAGTAAACGTATGTTTTTTATACAAGAGAGAGACAGAAAAAATATTCATAGCATGGTAGTTTGTTGTTTGTACTAATTTACATGTCAGATAAGCTCGTCGATACTGGAGCAAAATTATACCTACAGTCCGTCGGATCTGATTGCGGACTGTGCACAAGCGATAACGAATTCTTACGATGGAATTTTCACAAACGTATAGTAATCCGTGTCCATTGCTGGTTTCACGTCATAACTAATGTGAGGAAACAACTAGCAAAACTCGTCCGATGTGCTCCAACGCGAGAAACACTGAAAAAAGACATTTTCTCGTTGCAATTAGCTAAATCACAAGATGCATTCGACGCAGCGTCAAGATTGTTTACTAAGAAGTGGCAGAAGGAATCTGAGACAAAGGAATTTCTAGTCTATTTCCAAGAAGAATATATTCACAAAAATCAAGGTTGGTTAGAAGGAAGAGCCATGGGTTCCCCAAGCACTAACAACTGTATTGAATCCACAATGTCGTCAAAAATGAAGGAACGTTACGGAACCGACTTCCGGTTGGACAATTTTTTGACGTAACTAAAACGCTCTTGAATCGAATGTCATTGGAACGCACTCCAAATTCCGTCAATCGCAAGCTATTTGCTAGTACTCCTACAATTAAAATAAAATTACAAACTGAGGCCTACAACTAGACAAGAACTAAGCTGATCTTAAAATTTCGCACAATCGATGGAATGAAGTACTACTTCTCAGCCAGGATGAGTGAAAAAAGCCGATATTGAAAAGTTTAACCGTGCAAAAATGAACTGGCAGCGGCTTTTGACATTGAGTAAAGTTATCTACAAGATGGGATCCTTTCCCAGTTGTTTTGAATAGGAGCAGGATAAATCTGTGTCGTAATAGACAGTTGAGTTCATTACGGTTATGTTAGATTTTCCTACGTGCGCAGAGGATTTTACTTAACCTAACCCGAATTAAGAAAAATTTGATACTTGGGATTCACCTACGACATAGAAGTTTCAACACACTGTGGATGGAAACAGGTGCGTCTATTCAAAAAGGATCCCATATTGTAGATAACTTTACGCAAATTCAAAAGCCGCGAACTGGCAGACGCTTTCCAGTTTCCAAGCGTATCAATCCCGCCTGTGGTTGGTGATTATGAAAGATGACTGGCCATAATTAAAAACATATATGAGGTTCGTGATGAGGCTAAACCAATTCCATTGATGGAAAAACGGAAGCGTGGAAGACCAGCCAAGGCAAGGAAAGCCCTTGTCATTCAGTAGTATGCAATGTCTTTTGTATTTTTGTATGAATACTATTGTTTTAAGCCTTCTTTAGGTATAAGTAAGTATCTTGTATTTAAGTTATTCATTAATCTTCGCCAGATCAAACATTGGTCAAAATTATTATTTTAAGGTTGAAACCAATTAAAACCTGTCATGAAAAAAAACGGAAATGTGGCCGAAACCATTTGTGCACGAAATAATTATAAATAAGGTCAGAATCATTTGATTTTAAGGACCGGTTAAATGGGAGCCATTTACAATTTAAAATTAAAGTCGTCGCTGCTCCAAGCATTTAGATACATTAACTATCCAAATACATTAAGAATTGAGTTCGTATTTAAAAATATTTCTAAATTATCAATAAGTATAACCAGTGTTCCAAGAAATGCCGAGCCTAGAAGGAAGACGACTGAAAATTCGAGTAATGAAAATGTTAATAAATATTTTGCTACTTTGTCGTAATTCGCTGTGACTTCCGTCCCGTTAAGAACGATCCAGATACAAACTAAGCCAACGTAAACTCCACGGACCAGATTGTCGTGTTGAATAATTATGTTAACCAAGTTGACATGTTTTCCAGCCAAATTAACCACAAAGTCAATAAATGCGTCTCCCCATAGTTTTATTCCAATGATTTGAATGATGAGAAGAATTCCAATTGTGAGTCCATATATTTTGACTTCTTCAAAACTTGTCTGAGAACTAAATGATGTTCCATAGACGCATGCAGTCACAAAATGTTCACAATTATTCGTAAGCACATTGTAGTCCAGACTATCCTCGAGCATCTTATTGTACGAACAGGAAACGATTTCGGCCTCTGATCTCTTTTGAACTCCTCTTCGCTGAGCACGAGTCTCCATGTTATTTACCCTGGAAGTAATAGGTCACCGTATCGTTGTAGCACAAAACGGATTGAAATTGATAACATAGTACCTTTTGTAGATTTAAATATGCTTACCTGCATTTAAACCCGGCTGCAGCCTCTTCCAAATGTTGAAACTTAATTACTGCAGTTAAATTATGATCCATTACCACAGCATGAATGACATGTCCATCTCCTCCATAAATTGCCCAGTGGTAGTAGGCCGGCTCGAACCAATCCGAATTTAACATTATATTTCTTGAACACTGGAGCATATCTCCACGCTTGAGCCCCTCCAGTTCATCCCAACGAACAAATGTAAAATTTGACAGATTGAAAATTGACATTCCCACAACTAGAATACTGAACACAGATTGAACGAGATTTCGTGTCCATCGGGATTTGATTCGGCGTATTACAAATATCACGCACACGCCTCCAAAGAACTCAGGCAGCACATCGTTTAAGAATATGGTGAAGAAAGTCAATACGTGAATTAAAATATTGAGACACAGAAGCGTTTCCAAATTCTCTGACATATTTATAACTGAGTTGAACTTTGAGCTGATCTGAAGGAATGTAACCAATCACTTAAAAAAAGTATAGCCTACTTTATGGAATA
>JAQFYT010001514.1:0-16143 GCA_034694925.1 Ceratophysella denticulata
ATTGCTAGCCCAGCTCCTTTCTCGCAAATAATACATGACACCTTCGTTGAGACCCTCCTGATTGTCCGCCTTTCACAGACACAGGCACTTGCTTGCGGCAGCCCCAACCTGGTTATTGTGGAGTAGATGACGAGAGTGACCTGCGTGCGGGTAAACATAGAGATAGAATGGAATGAGTAATACAGTAATAGGAAAATATGGGAATGGTTGTATTGAATCCGGAAGTAGGATGGAGCGTGTGACACTCTACTAAAATGCAGAGTCTGTTTTATTCTACAAAGAGTGAAGAGTAGAGGCCTAATTTATGCATAAGTCCCTCCGGTGGAAGGCTTCTTGTCTTGAGTGGAGTCAAACATGTCTTCAGTCCTGAATTGGGAATGAAGGAGGCAGATGGGTTTTGTCGCGGAGCAGCCCGGATGATTCAATGAGGCTTCGAATGAAGCGTCGTCGATTTGGAATTGAAAATGAGGAAGCCCTCGTCGTCGTCGATGTAGTTCCTGGCTCGAGACGCCTTGTATTCGAGGCTTCTGCAAGCTAAGCTCCTTGTGGCTTTTGTCAGAGGGTACGAAAATAAATTAGATGCAAATTCACTCGTTAGAAACAAGTGCATGAATGAAGGTGGAATTAGTCCCGTTTTCCTGTATACTGGATCCTTACCCTCCCCGTGTGAAATGAATGCGTCGTGAATACGTGTAGAGATATAACGGATTCCGAACTGACCGATATATTTAGCATCTCAGGCTCTGGGAATGTTGGAGTCTCAGACTGGTCGATTCGACTCCCAGAATAGGTATTCCACTTGAACCCTAGGCCAACACCTTGACACATCCGTGTCCTCACGGGCATTTGAGCGCTGAGCGCTATAATAGTGTTTCTTTTACCCCCGTAACTTTCTTTGTTAAACCCCCAGGAATTACGTGGAAAGCCAGCATGCTTCGCGCGGAGATCCGGAGAAGAGCCTGTCTCCTCGCTTTAGTCCTCTGTGTCACTCTCCAGTTCGTTTCCGGGAAAAGTTCTGAGGCATCCGGAGGTCAAAGTGGGAGTCCAAAGGAGAGCAGTAGCAGCAGCGGAGACTCATCCTTTTCCATCGCTCCCAGCTACTCGTATCAGTACCACACGAATGAGAACGGGGAGTACGAGACGAATGAAGGCAAGTCAGGTTCATTTAATTGACCTCGCGCTTTTGTTGCTCCTGTTCAATTCATAAATGTAATATATACAGTAATTTAAAAGAAAATAGAAAAAATATTTTCGGTGTCATTGTTCTCAGGTTAAAAGAACAATTTAGGTCAAAATTAATTCTATTTTACAATCCAAATTTTCCTGAAAACACTTTGCCATGATTGGATCTATAGTAGTTAGGAGTCGTATACCATGTTCTAAAGAGGTATATAATCAACGGATTATCCGATGCCAATAGTGCATTTTATATGGCAAGGTACAAGGTAGGTTGATGTTGCTATGCGGAAATAGTTTTAATTATAGGATTAACCCAATTACTCGGCTTTATACGTTAGTTGGAGTGGTAAATACTCCTGCATTTTCATCTCCACACGTGTGCCCCATATCCTCACACCATTATTGAGAGATGACATTGGAGGCAAACAGCAAATTATATAAGTATACAAATACATAGTTAACTCTATTTAGAACTTGTGTTTTGTGTTCCTGACAACGCAACGGGGTCAGGGACCAGGAAATTGTTCCGATATTCCACATTGGTGTGTAGTAATACGTACACTGCTGATGCACTTTCCGCGTTCATTTATATGAGATTACGGGAAGACGCGATTAAATCTCCAGGATGGATTAAAATATATAGAGCTAGGCCTTCCTGAGGATTAGTATAGGAGCTTTCGTTGTAAGAGTGCAAATTCCTTTGTGTGTAACAAGTAGCAACAATTCGCTGACTGCTTCGGGGTATGCAGGGACAAGACTCCAAGGTTCCACGTGCTCCGTTTCCTAAGTTTAGTATAATCCACTGGGACTAGTTTACCCAAGGACCAAGTTCTAATTAGGACGGGCTTAAAAGTCGAATTCTAGTTTCCCATTATATTACGAGAGAAAGTAAGTTCTTTAATCATTTCCTGGCAGGAATAAATGATTCTGGAGCTTATCCACAACAGCCCGTTGATAACAACGCTGCACCGAAAATTGATGACAAGGCTCGAGCTCTAAGTAATGCTAAAAACTCCTATTCAGCACCAGGAGATTCTTATGCCCCTGCTTCTATCCCACTGGACAGCTACGCAGCGGGGGATGCAGCTATTAGCTCATACAATGCTCCGGTACCTGCCCCAATGGATTCATACGGACCACCGGCGATGGATTCTTATGGGCCACCACCTGCACCAATGGATTCCTATGGTCCACCACCTGCGCCATCCTATGGCCCACCGCCTGCTCCATCCTATGGCCCACCGCCTGCTCCATCCTATGGCCCACCGCCTGCCCCATCATATGGACCACCGCCCGGTCCATCATATGGCCCACCGCCTGAGCCATCATATGGGCCACCACCTTCGGACTCCTATGGACCTCCAGCACAATCTTATGGACCACCGGCTCAATCGTATGGACCTGCCGCTCAATCATATGGACCACCGGCTCAATCATATGGTCCTCCAGCGCAATCCTATGGCCCAGTTCAGCCGGTAATAAATACTTTTTGGAAGGTAGCTTAGCGGATAATGCTTATTCTCAAGGTTTCTGGGCCCAAAAATTAAAAAAAAAAAACACAAGAAAGACGGGTTGCTAAAGTTTCTTGAATGCAAAATTTGTCTCAAAGTTATTCTGTTCTTCCCCGCATAAGTGTCGGCAGCACCGTCTGAATAATCAAGCTTCACTCATACTTTCTAAACTTTTTTACAACACGTGAAATGTACCTATAGTGGTTTAATATTGTTAACCCTGTTCAAAGGTTTACGGCGGCTACCGAGGAAGTGGTTCTTCTGGTGGAATTGGCGGTGGCGATATCGGCGGTGACGGTGGTGGTGGATTTGGTGGGTTTGGGAATGGCGAACCCCTCCCGCCGCCCCCTCCAACTCCAACAATCAAAGGTTGTATTACATAGTCTCGCCTTCACTGTCCGAGCTTAAGCCCTAATGCTAATCAGAGCTCTATTCCTTGAACCGGTATGACGTTCAGGCTCAATTGACTACGTCCTTATTCCGTTGATCTTGATTGGAATTGCGGGCCCGATTTTTGTGGTCCTGTACGTGGTGCTGGGAGCCTTTGAAGCCAGATTGAGCCCATTTGTAAGTCGGTCTGGGACTTCGAGTTGGACTGACACCATTTCATCTTCCTTCCAGACGCTGAAGGTAGGAGCGCGGGGAATTTGCCCTGATCGTCTATTATGTACCTAGCCTATGTAATAAACTGTGAACTGAATTTCAAACACCGGAATTGTGTGAACTGTTAATAGCCAGCCACGGATTTGCTGCTCACGTCCGTGGGCCGAGCCCTGGAGAAGCACGAGTGTCTGGAGCGTGCGGGATGTCACGTCGGTTCGTTTTGTCATGACCTTGGTCTATCAAATCTCGGATTCCTTGACAAGTAAGATAAAGAGGGAGAGTGGTCGTGTGTGCCGGGACTCGGGTGTGGGGAGAACGGAGAGAGAATTGAGTTGGGCTCAATCCGGAAAAGGAGTCTCTTCCTTCCCTATCTATTGATCCAGCCTAGAGCGGAGCGAGCAGAGGCCGATTTGCACTTCTTGGAGAGCCAACGGCAGAAATTCAATAAAAAGCCCTGCTCTCCTTTCTCCGCACCACCAATACCAATGGCTCAGTAAACGATCCTCACCCACTCCTCCGGCCTAATCCCCGCAACTCCTGTCTCCTGCCCGCCACTCGGGCAGCAGCAGCAGGCCAGTGCCCACCACCACTCCACCCCACCCCACCCCAGATCCCACTCCCAGCCCATCACCCACTGCTTTTCATCCACTCCTTCTCATGCCAGGCACTACTGAGCGGATCTCCAGCTCTTCTTTCTCCGACTGACTTCCAAAATCCTTCAAACTCAACTTTCTTTCTGGAAGGATGAATAGTAAACAGTGAGAAGTTGTGAGGAAACGATGCTGAGTCATAAAAGACCTCTGCTCTGCCTCACAAACTTCGAACAAATCCAATATTGAGTACTACTACACACTCTTCCCAACCAAATTGACCATGTCGACAAGGCCACGTTTAGTAGCCTTTATCGTCTCATGCACTATAAAACACAGCCTTCTCCATCATTCCCACTCTTTGATCCAGGCACAGGCTGATGAATATCTGTATGAACTTAGTACCTACTTGGAAATTCATTCAGGGATCACAGGGACTTAGCCATGACCTACTCAAAATTGTTGAATAATTCAATTCTTATCTCTATTCTGATCTCTAACTTCCAATTCTCTGCATTCAGATCAGCCGAAATGTTTGTGAATCGTTCGACAAAATTAACTTCCAGGGGTTTTCATCTTCTAAAGGGTTTAATGGGACACAAAAATTTTTTAGCTTTTGGTTATTATCAAATCGATAATAAATTGGAGAATTGGACGCAATGCTGTAAGCTTAGGTTAGGTTGGGGAAGTATGAAGTTTTAACTTAAGACTTACAGCGCTGAAGATAATTTAGAGTGTGAATATTTAGGTTCTGATGAGCTGGGCAAAGGCTATGCTTCTAACCTAACCTAACTTCACTCTCTGGAACCTAACCTAACCAGCGTTACAGGATTCCCAAAACGCTGTAGACCACTCGCTACAGCGGTAGTGAGATTTTTACCCAAGAATTTAAAACGGCCAACTGGTAATCGGAGCCTGAGATATTTATTCATTACACGTTCATGAATCGAAATCGAAAGCCAGGTTTCTCCAAGCTTTGGCTTTGCATGGAGAATTACACGCCTCCCTGCTCCATGTTGCATTGGAAAGGAGTGGATTTGTTCCTCGTTGTGCTCATCAGTAGTGTTTAAGAAGGGTACTAATTTGTGTAATTTCTGTTCAATCTATTTCTACATTGCAAACAGAATACCATGAAGGAGATGAAGCAGTCATGATTTTTGGTCCAACAACTGAAACAGATCGACAGGCTTCCGCCAAGCCGAGCAGAGAGTTCTATTCCAAAGTCCAAAAGTTTAGGAAATGCCATGCATGGTTTCTATAAAATCCATTGATTCTTGTGTGGTTGGACCACAAAGCTATTGTGCTTGTCCTGTTCATTTTATGTGGAAACACAAAGAGATTTTCATATGTAGAACTGAGCTTGAATAGAAATAACTTGTATTGTGACAACAGGATGAATACATTAGAACTTTCAATAAGTTTTACTTTGATTTTGGAAATCAAAGCACACGAACAAAGCAGGAGTCCAGATATGTTTCATTTCATGTTTGTGTGCTTCTGTAACCAGAAAATCCTCTGATTTACGGTGTACCTTGTTAATATGTAGAAAGTCAACGTGTATTCCATCAAAGAGACCATCCCACGAGCACGAATCATTAACCTCGAGTGACGACCATAAATGACTCCCAAAGCTACTCCAATACGAGCTACAACTCAATCTCCTTTAATTGGAAAAGTCTTGTCCAACAAGATATTGCAAGTTTTCATTCATTCATAATTCCTCTTTCTCTAAAGACCTTAAGAACATCCAATCTCTGAGCTTGACTATAATATCCAACATTAAATTAAAATAGGGGCTTTCATGTCACATGTCATGTTCTGCTGCCATGATCGGGAATAGAAAAAAAAATCAGAAAAAATATGAACGATTATGTGCAGGGTGACCTCTACGGTTCTCATATAAGCAAAAATGGCACCCGGACATTCTGTATCATACCAAATTAAAACTTTAAGATCAGTTCAGCGCGGATATGTTTGTATTATGCTTTACAGTTCATATTGATAAATGTCCTTTGGCTCAATGTTTAAACAACTGAACATATGAATTTTGAATATATCTTTGCATCTCACTTTGCGATTACATTTGCGGGACAAATGCTGTCGTGCAGAGAGGATAAAGAGGCAAAAAATTCGCGTATTTTGTCACGTGGGCGATGTGCATTGCATTGCAGCTGCAGCGGTTAGCTTGCAACAAAATGCAAAACACTATAGCACATCTAAATTCACATTGAATTAAGCTTCAATTTGCTATATAGAATATTTTATTTTATTTTATTAAACCAATCAAGATCATACATAAATACATTTATAACACAATAGTTTGGAATATGTATGTCCAGGTACGATTTTTGCTTACCCATAGCTAGGCCCATAGATATATAATTCATTGTGGTAAAACATGATGTGTCACGCTGCACACATATCGGAGAACCAGAAATCGGTAAAAGGATAAGCTGCAAAATACCAAACATGATAAGAGTGAGGTATCTCAAACTTTGGAATTTTTGCGCCGGAAGCAGGAAATGTGGACCCACCAAGGTGCAAGAATTCCAAAGTATTGGATGTCTGTATCTCATCAGATTTTAGAAATATCGAGTCTTGCATTCCTGAAGGATTACCCTATTTTGAGATGAAAGCAGCAGACATTGCATGTGCTTTATGCTAATTAGATGGGTCTGGATTACCACGAGTATGGTTAGCTACTGGTAATGGTTGATGTGGGAAAATGGCAAAAACCTTTGTGGCCTCGTCAGTGGAGATGATCTGACCGAAGTAGTAATAATTATGTTAGGATTGGAGATGGGGTACAAGGTCATAACAAAAGTGGAATGTGAAGTAAAGAGCCCGAGGAGCGTCCCAGAGTTGTTTCCATCCGTAATCTGGGCCTAGTTGTAAGTAGGGTAGGGATTACGGGAAGATTTGGTTCGGCCAGAGGTGCTTGTGATGATGATGTAGGTACATAATCCGCGAACGGAAAGGGCATTCCACTAACCCCCGTCTCCCATCCTCAACCATGTCTATTTAATGACTTCATAAAGTGTAAACTCTCTATGTATTTGTGGGGAGCTTTTATAGCCCAGTAATTCCGCAGTTTTGGAGGGGGCGAGGAAAGGGTTGGATGATGATATGGGATTATAGGGTCTCCGGGAGATCTGGGCAAAAATTCCAAACGGTTTCTGCTTTCGACCCAGAAGTGCTTTCTCATTTTTCTCGTCTCTGTCTCTCTCGACATATTTAAGGAGCTTCTGTACTGGGAGTAAAAATGTGTGGATGTCAAGGGGAGGCTGAGAGACCTGCTCAGGAATTCCCTGAGATTCTCTCTCATTGATTTATTTATTAGCCCACGTCAAAGTTTAATTTCACAGAAAGTTGTCAAAGGCACTTAGATCCTCAGAGCCGCTTGTTGGTATGAGATGATGTCAATTCGAAATGCAAGCTCTGAGCCCCCATTCGATGAGCTTGTCTACAAGTTTGGTATCCGTTCTAATCTGCAGCAAACCCTTTTCTGCCACACACACGCCCTTTGCCATGACATGCTTTACCGCCACACATTGGTTTCAGCCACATGGTTTTTACCGGCACAAGTTTTTACCGTTACATTCATTAGCCCCGAATGGATAAGGGTAAGGGTTAAGTTTCGAAGTGTACATACTGGATTAGGCCGAGCCAGAGTCGCGGTAGAGAATGTTTGGCGCATCAAAATTAGACCTTCTAATTTAAAGTGCCGTTCTAGACGGTTTCTCTCGTTTTTGATTCAGAGCAGGAGCGTGGTGCAGAGCAATAAGAATACCTACTCTGCTTTCCTAACTTCCCTAGCCTATCTTGAATGAACCATTAGAATGAGTGAGATTTGAGATATTGAGTCACCCCTTCATTGACTGATTTGCTGTTCACAGGACGCTTGAAGGACTGGTGCGAGAGCCGTACAGGAGATCCTTCCGTGCGCTCACCATGTCCATGAGACAGAAGCCGGAGACTTGCTCCGTGTACAAGTGCCCATGAAGAGAGGGACGGAGCAGATTCCGTCCTCGTCACCGTTCCGTCACCCTCCCCATAGTTCCCAATTCGAAACAATGATGATGCAACGACTCGGGCAGAGAGGATTAGGCGTCCCCTCTCCCGTTCATCCGCCTCACATTGTACAGTTGGACTTTGTTGCCAAAAGCCAGTTTGGGCAGTGGAATCCGGAAAATGAAGTTAGGACTACGTCTTTCGTCCACGACCCACTGGCACAGGACACCTGACCTCCACTCCGTATGACAGTCAATGTACCGGGTCTCGAGACACTCTGTAATTAATCCTCTCCGCACACACACACGACTCAGAAACACGTCTTATGTAATCCTGCCTGCACCCACTCCGTCCGTCTCCTTTTCGCCATCATCACTTCCACCAACAGTCCGTGCTTCTTCTTCATCCCGAATTGCAGCGACCTATGACCTCGTTCAATGTAATTACTACTGGACATGGGCTAGGAATAGCATAGAGGTATGCAGGTAGTTATTAGTCTACTAATAACTACCTTCATACCTCTATGAAGAATAGCCACGAAGCATATAGAGCCTACTTATTGTACATTGTATTTCGTATATATTTATTTATAGTGTCGATTAAAGATGAATGAATTGTTCTGGAACCCAAAATTGTGTGAAATATGAACCTGAGTAAAATGGTGGAAGAATAGCGCGCGGAATGAAGTTGAACCTGAGCGTAGAAGTAATTGTATTCTAAATATGCTGTAACAACTGATCCAAACACTTAAATTAAGGTCTGAACAAAAGAAAACAAACAAAACGAGCAATTTTCCGTGAATGAAAGTCATAATGAGGCGGCGTGTGTGTACTTATTTGAAGGTTCAGGTGAACCGAACTTTATTTGTTTACACTTTCATATAAAACTCTGGATATATGTCTATGATAGAGGCTATAGTAGGAAAGGACGGCTGAGAGCACGTGAGTCGTCCCGAAGGGTCAAGTGAGAAGAAGTGGAAGAATACGTCGTGACAAAGACAGGCAGCCCGTACGGAGCTCTCCATTGAAATCCAAGTCAGAGCCCAGAACGGGTCTGACAAGTTCTCGAACACACGGAAACGGAAAAGGTCCTGGGTGTGGACCAGAGGTTAAACAAATACAGAAATAAAATGAATCTATATTCAGTCTTCTCGTCTCCTTCCTAGTTCAACTGTTCAGGCCCCTTGTTCATTTCGTAAACCTTCTCGATGGCTTCCAGAATACCCTTCGCCATTCGGGACGCATCTTCGGACTTAATTTCCGAGAGCTGACGCATGGCTCGAGCCTTGGCGCTCGCAAACAAGGGATACGAGATATAACCCCCGACTCCGATCAGGAAAAGGCTCCCTGCCCCAACCAGGAAGTCATCCACGTGGTAGTGAGTCCAGAAGTCCGTCCCTTGCTGGGGGTACTGGTAGGGTTGTTGGACGTTTGGGAAATACACGACCTTGAAGTTCTGCAAAAGCATTAAACAAGAGTGGGACTCAATTACTTCGGCAATATCGAGAGACAGAGAGCGTCATTTGCCGCAAGAGTCTGCATGGCATCCAGAGCTTACACATAGGACTCCTGGCTCAGAGCAGAGTTGGTTGGGAGTAACGGGAGTAACAATGAATCAGTGGAAGGAGAGGCGTGCTAATGGGTCTCAGGAGCACAATCTATTCTCTCCTCCGCCAAGTCCGCATGCATGCATGGACTCACAGCACAGAGCCGACAGATGCTATTTTTGGCTGCGGAGGGTGAAAGCGCTTTCTCCCTCAGAGACACTCACCTGCGATTGGGCGGGGCTGCTGACGGGGGCAACGGCGGAGACAGGCACGACGTTCGCTTGGACGCTAGACACTGGAGCAGCATTCTCAGCCGCTAAGCGTTCCTCGGCTACTGGTTGGGCTGGCATGGGTTGCGGTTCGCCCTGCGGCAGGGACTTCCCGACCGGCGTGGAGTAGACGACGGAAGCGGCGGAGCGGTAGACGGGTCCAGTGGGGTGGATGGCAGCCGTGGCCAGGGTCAGGACGGAGAGGAAGAGGCAGATGGAACGCATTTTTCTCGAACTTTGAGGACCTGGAAAACATGAGATATCGGAGTGGATGAGGGGCTGGGCGTGTGACTGAGCCGTGGCCTAACTTTCTCTCGGCCTGCTCGTCGCGTGACGAGTGAGACAGCGACACTTGCCTCGGCTTCCTCCATTCATACTAATGTATGACAGACGGAGGGAGTGAGTGAGTCCCTATTCCTCGAGCTAACCTCAAACGCCACCACTTCCGGCAAGAGTGTGTCTCAGAGTGGGATTGGGCAGTTAGGCCGCGGGCCGAGCTACGGATACGAGACTAAGTAGATGTGGGTGAGTGCAAGTGGAAGTTCCGTCCGAGCTGCAGGATATGAACACGTCCTCCTTTCCCAGCTCTTCTCACTAACCCATTTCCACCATTAGCATTAATTAATAATCCTTTACGACTTACTTCCTTTCCGTTACCAATTCCCCACAGAGCTACATTCCTACTTTGGCCCACTCACTCCCTACTCCCTTTCCCTGACCGACATGGACGGAGGCACGGAGGAGCTCCATCCGGAAGTAAACCTTCCTAAGGCATCCCAAACTCACCTGAGATTTGGAGGAGACGTAAGTAAGTGGCCGATCTGGCTTGGCGAAGGGAAGCTGGGAAGACACTACTGCAAGATTGAAGTCTGCTGGACAACTGGAGGAGGACGGGGTCTCGGAGCGGATTTAAATTGGTCAGAGAAGCTTCGTCTTGGACGGAGATGTTCACACTGAGCTATGCATGAGGCGAGGATCCGCGGTTTTTCTAGTTTTTAAGACGGGCCTGGATTGGTACGGAGCCCTTGAAGGGCACGGCAACTCCGAGCTCATTGGCCGGGAGCCCTTGGTTGAGGTAGTTTCCAGGGACGGGAGGTGAGATTCCGATGGAGTCAAGGGCGGACAGTAAAGAGCGTTGTTAGGGCTGACCTCGGATCTGGGACCCTCGTCTACCTGTTCGTAAACAGACTACCTCCGCATTACAGCATCATCGTGGGCAGTAGGAAGGTATTTTTCCTCGATGGACTTGAGCGTGAAAGGTGAGGCAGCATGGCTGGGCATGAGGATGAGCGAGAAGATAGGGAGTCGAGATAGAGAGAGACCAATTATGCACTGTTCTCATTTCCACAAGGCGCTGGGCATTCTGCTCTGGGGATTCCGTATTGTTGTTGCAACATTATTGTGGATGTTATGCAGGTGCTCTGGGATGCTATAGGTGCAGGTCCCGTATGAATATCAAGCCCAGCCAACCCCGTCCTCAGCATGACTGGTCACCCCCATACCATAAATTCCGCAAAAATTTGTTTTCTCGTGTGGAATCCTCACTACCACGACGAGACCTTCAGCTCAGTACATGGGACTTCAAGTGCAAAAAAATCGCCAGGTATAAAATCTGAGTGAGGCCCCAGAACAACGGCCAGTTTCCTTTGAATCCTTGAGTTTCGCATTTCGAGTTTTCTTGCCTAAGTGAAGCCTACTTGCCTAGGCCGTGATCTCTCCTCATCATCCCTCTCCGAGTTTGAGTGAAGTTAGCAATTAAGGACCCTTTTGGATATCCGTCTTATCTCAGGTAAGTGGATTTTAAAGTGCATCAATTCCCTTTTAAAAAACGGAGCTCGGGAAGACAACAAAGACGGACAGCATCTTCTGCCCTCCAACCAGGCTCCGGCCTTGGACCTGAAGGGCTCTCCGCAGCAGGGCCAAGAACCCTTTAGTAATCAGCTCTCGAGGTTGAGAGAGGTAGGGACCGCTGGACTTTCAAGGACAAGGCTCTGCCTTCCCCAACAAGCAAGGGCACGGATGTGGCCCTGGACCCTAGGCCCAGCGAAGAAAGTGAATGATGGAAGAGGGTCCTTTGTTAGCTCGCTCAAGTACTTGAGCAGGGAGGGGAACGGGCTATTAAGTCCTGCTCTGGCCATGCCTACGAGGAAGCCGGGAGCAGAGCAGAAGTGGGCTTTGAAGTGCCTTCCCAGAACCTCCTCATCATGCTCGAATAAATAGGAGCCGAGAGCTCTCCGAGATCAGAGAAAGTAATCAGAGGCAGCTCGGAGTCATTTGGACCAGATCAAAGCTAGGGCCTTAACAGCCACACTTTCATTTTCGCATTACCTGCTCCAGTAGCTTGTGCTGCGGGAACACGGGTCCAGCCCGTTCCGGCCACAGTCTCATTAGGCCGGGCTCTCATATTGTATGTCATGTACTTCCACTCCCTATGCTCCGTTTCCCGTGACGCTCCTGTGCGGCTCGGGCGGAGTAGATGAGGAATGAGGTGATTTGGGGTGTAGATTGGTCTTATTTCGGGCAGAAGGTGAGATAATGCGAGGAGGTGAGAAGGGAGGGGTGGGTGTGGAGCAGGATACGGTAGTGAGTTCAGCGTCCCGCACGGTCAATGTAGCAGGTCAGTGTGAAGGCCGAAGTCCCGTTAGCTCCAATCCCACCCGTTCCTCGACTGGTTTTTTGTTTTTGCTCGAGCCAGGCTTCCCGACCAGCTTGTCAGGCCTACGTGCCTGGGCTACGAGCTCACCCCTGCAGAGACAAGATTGTGATACCCGTCCCATTCATTACCAGGCTCATCTTACAGGACTCAAACCTGATTTACCTCAAGGACTCGGCTCGAGCATCTTCTGCTTTGAGGAAAACTGACTCTTCTGCCCTCATCTCGAGAGTCTTGTTTTATGCTCAAGTAGCCCTTCGCATACTCCTCCTGACTCGCATACCAGAGTATCTCGGACAGAATCTGGGTCAGGTTTACAGGCGATCACCTCTGCACAGATATAATTACAGCTCATACAGCAGACACTAAATTACTCACACCGTTTTTATGGCGAGCAGAGATGAGTTGGTGGACATTTACTGCTAGGGAATGAATGCTCTCAGCGTGGATACACGATACGCTTTTATTAATTCTTCCATATTCTGGGTTTACGCCTGGACTCCTGTAGCTTGAAGTGTGAGCAGGGCTTGAGCCATACAATTTAGCCTCCTTGTTAGATAAACATGAGCGGTCTGTTAATGTAACAATGTCAATAGTCAGCCAGACGAGCCGAAATGCTAATTAGATTACTTCACCCTGTTAGCTAATGAGCCTCATTTTATTTTTACTGTAGAGATAATAACATGAAGTGGCATCAGCAAATCCTTTTGACCCTCGCCTTGTCCATGGCGGTAATGGGGGCTCCCCAATCCCAGCAGCTCCAGCAAAGTTCCCAACAGGTATGCTTCATCCTCCAATGACGCTGTCTTCCGCTCGATTTTAAGTCCATGATAACGTAAACCCTGACACCTGTTAATAGCAAACTGCTGCAAGTTCTCAAGTAGCCCAGAACCGAGAGGCCCCTGTCTATCCAGAATCCAGTTATTCGACGGGTTATGCGGCTGGCGGTGCTGGAGGAGCCACGGGTGGATACCCGGCTGCAGTGGCTAGCCCTGCATACGGAGCACCAGCAGCGGGCGGCTATGCAAATGCGGCAGGCGGACAACAAGGCGGTTACTCCGCTCAGCCCGGTGGAAACACTGGCTATTACTACTACTACTATCCCGTGCAGGTAGGTCGTAAGTCGTAGGTCTCAGGGCGGAGTTCAATCCGCAGCCCTAATCATTTTCCCGAACGTCTGACTCATAATGCTTTATGTGGGGCTGGAGAACAGGAGCAGAAGGAAGCCTCTGGCGGAGCCTATCATCCCCCCAAGGAGAACTACCAAGCCGCTGATACGTACGGAATTGATCCTCTGGGAATCATTGCTGTGTTAGCAGTAGCCGGTCCGGTCATTGCTGGTCTCGCACTTCTTTTCCCCGGATGGGCTTACGTCCGAAGTGATGAGAATGTGTACTACAGAGCATCCAACGGTAGGAAAACTCATTACTTTCCCCACTAACTTACCCGGAATCATCTCGCTAAGCAACTCGGGCTAAACGGACTCCGATTTTTCAAATAGGTATCTCCAAGTTTTTGGGTATGAGCAGTGAAGACTACAAGACAATCATGACGCTGGTGCTGAAGGCCATTGACGGAGAAGACTGCGTGGAGAAGACGCTGTGCGGAGTAGGGAAGCTGGTCAAGAAGAAGGTGAAGAACGCCGAGGGGTACTTGAAGTGAGTCTTTTTTGTTTTTTGTTTCCAGGCAGCGGAAATAGGCGGAAGGCTCTCTAATTGCCCTCCTGCTTTTTCCAGGGTTGTGGAGGACTATGCTCCCACCTCCGTGGCCACGAATGTCCACAAACTCCGGACAATGATGAAGAAGGGTGATGAGTGCTCCAAAGCCGTGACCTGTGCCAAGAAGAAGGTCCAGTGAGCCCTCGCTCGCTCAATAGGTAATTGAGCCGAGGACTAGTAAACCCTCTCCACAGAAACCACAAAGTGTACCGGGACGCTAAACCCCTCCATTACGCGACTTTACTGACTGTCTTTTCTACAATAATAGGTTCTACGTAGTGCTTAGCTTAGGATTTAGACTCAATCCTGTTCTGACCAGTACTGGGTGGCTGCGGACGAGGACACTTCGACTTTTTTAGCTTAGAACACTGTCACGCAGCAATTCAGGATATTTTTTTTTATTATAAAGAAAACCATTGAATTCCAGAAATGCAATTTATTTCCCTTGATGACGACGACGTGACCAGGTCGACTCTCTCTCGGACACCCGCCGGAAACAAGCAAGGAAAAAAAAAGACGGAGCAAATAATTACATACTGTATGTAGCTGTATTTCAACAAAACTCAAGCGTTTTCTGACCGCTCGAGTCTGTATTAGTCATTGAAGTACATGATGCGTGACACTAAAGGGCTTATCAAACATAGTTCATACTTTAAATACTACATTTACTACAATACTCCATTTACTAGAAATAACCTTATAACGTTATATAACTCCAGTTTATTTGTTTTTTGTTTTTATACAAAAAGAGGAACAAAAGCTTTAAAAAAATAGTTTTTTTTCATGGTGACTGTAATCGTGACTTCCCCTCCCCATACCTAACTAACATACTAACGACTTGTAGAATACTAGTTACGCAACCCTTGCACCCACTTCGCCTCCATTATAAATGTAAACTCCTTCAGATCCGAACGGGTCTGATGGAACAAGACACGAGCTCAAAAGAAGGAAAAAGGCAGACACGTTATTTGTTAATAATTATTTACCCGTCCTGTATTTAGCTCTAATAATTATTTTTGTAGCATATATGGTTGATTGGGGGCTCATATATATCTTTTGAATTCTTTGTATGCAGATTCCTGCAAACTCCGCATTGTTGTTAATGTTTATTATATTGTCGCTGACTACCAGTTGTTTGTTTTTATTAATATTACTGTGTACTCCTCATATGTAAATCTCTGTGCTCATGAAGTACTTGGATGAGCAGAGAAACTTGTTATAAAATGGATAAATAAAGAAATTTACACCAATGAAACTCAAAAACTCTCTTTTTTATTACTTATCTGTACTGAAAAAGCCAACCATATTATGAGTTGATAAGAAGCAGAAGCAGAGTCATATAGACGCTCCCATACTTTCTCTCTCTCGTAATTATAATTAATTAGACTCTATATTCAGTTCACTACCTCCCATATCCCCACGGTCAATGTCAAGTAGAGCGGTGGCATGGTGGAGGTTCCTCTTCTCGACTTAGTAGTGCATGCATAGCTGAGTAGGAGAGTGTGGCAGGCGGAGATAAGGCGGAAATCATGATTCTGAAACTTTATAAGTTGTCTTGTCAAATGAGAACAAGGGCTTTTGGTGTTTGGGTTTGAGGCAGGTGAATCAAGTTGTATCAAAGAAATGGGAGTAAAGAACCAGAGGTAATTGCATAAAAGTTTTGTTTGTTTGACGGCTGGTGGCTCAGGACATCCGCCACAATCAAGAACAATATCCACTCTTGAGGATAATAATGGTGTTACTGGGCCCTGAAGACAGAGACCAAGCAAACTGCATAGAATTCCTTTACACACGTCCTACTTGTTCTTCCACGCCTTCCTTCACGTACTCCGTACACACAAACTCCCTCAAATCCGAACTAGAATATTAGTCTCATGTTCAAGTCATAAGAAATGAGTGTATTGTTTCGAAGCCGGGTTCAAGTGATGAGGAGTTTGAGATGGACGTGGCTTGGACGTCAATGTGGGACGAAGGTATGAAGAAGTAACCAGCTACTGCCTATACTATGTGTATATGTACATATGCATACCTGCAGCTCATCAGACTAACCCACTACTCGGAAC
>JAQFYT010001515.1:0-16141 GCA_034694925.1 Ceratophysella denticulata
CCCATTATGTACTCATCAAGGGCTTTCCAAAAAGGTCTCATTTGTCAAAATCGGTCGTGTGGAGCTATACTAGGATTGTTCCGAATTAGGAATACAGCTTCAGCAGGATCCGTTATCGCACTGATCAGGCCACTACAGATTGAGCCCTTTTCAGATTCTCCAATCATGTACGACAACAACGGCGTTGGGGCGTCCCATTCTGGTTACTGTAATTGGTCAGTTTGTCACAACTTCAGGTATTATGTATTCATTTTGGATTTTAAACGAGAAAAATAATTCAATTTAAGCGTAATCTAATACGACGGAATTTATTCGGTACTGTAATCATATATTACTTTAAATATGCAGCATTTGAGCAAATAGCTAGTTTCCCAAATTGTCACTTACCGAATTGTCGCCGGACGGTACACTGGCTAAGGCTTTTGACTTGAGGGAATAAAAAAGATTAAATTCCCTGCATGGCTTGGTCTGAGCTACGTCTCAACTCTAATTTGTGGACTGTCGGAGTATATGCCGCCGATTCGGGGGAAGTGGAAGAAGGTTTCCACCAGACGCTACAAATTATTAGAAAATTCCCAGATGGGATTAGGGCTTTTCCCTACAAAAGTAAATGGTTTCTTCATCCCTAAATCCCTCATAAGGAATATGACAGGAACCAGGAAACTGTAATTATCCAATAACTAGATTGTATAGGAAAATTGAAAATTTCATTTATAAAACTTGTCGTCAAGGTATGGTTCAAGCAAAAGTCATTCTAAGTATTTAATTACCTACCACTTCGTCCGAACACGTACGATTGTGTAGGTATGATGTAGGATGTGAAGGAGAACAGGCGTTTTTGAGTTTTTGAGCTGACGACGACGACGAGCCGATTTCCGGAATTACGGAATAGTTTAAGCTTTAGCACCCTATTCTTTTTTCTCTAAAAAAAAACCTTATCGTTCCTCAAAGTAACAGCAATGTTCTGAAACTGAGCAATTCAATATCCTTTTTCGTCATATGGAATTATCGTTGGGTCCGCTCCGCTTCCACATTGAAGGTGAAAGGGTATGGCAAACGGAAAAGAAAGTGAAAGTAAAAAAAAGGCCGCTTTGAACTCCCTGGTCTCGGGAACACAGAGAAAGAATTGAATTTCTATATCTGTACTTTTGTTTTATTGACGATTTGTGAAGAACAAGGGTGGAGGGAAAGACGAAGAAATCCCTTATCATCTTAAAAGCAGAGTTTACCTTTTGCATGTGCGGCCTCAAGTCTTCAAATCCTCCCATCCGCGTCAAATGGCAGTTCATGTGGACATCACTTCCAAAGTCCTTTCACTCGAGGAAAAAAAGTTTTTTCTGCTATATAGGAAACCATTTGACAGGGTTGGAAAAATATTTGCAATTGTTTTTTTAAATACGTCGTGCCAATGCGGATTTGACAAAACAAATGTACGCTTCATAAGTATTTCATAGTACGCACTAGGCTGGTACGTGTAAAATTCGAGTTGTTCTAACGGCACGGGTTGGGTCTGTTATCGAAGAAAGTCAAAATCGCAGCGCAATAATAAACGCAGCATTCAAAACCGCATAAATTATCAAAAATGGCATGATGTGTGTCGCGTTACTGTGATTTTGAGTGTGCTGCGATTTTTAAAGGCCGAGAATATGAACTTTCTTCGATTCTGGACTTTCTGCGACTATGGACGGTTCTCTAAAGATACAGAAATTTCTAAAAAGTTACCAATTTGGTAAGAAATCCAACATCCAACCCTGCTGGTTACGTTGTAAGCTCCAGTGCATACTGCTTTTTAGTACCTCGTCCTGGTCGTCATTAAGAAGTGGAGGCTACAGATATATATATATATATATATATATATATATATGTATACCAGTACCTCGATTCCTGTCAATCCGGCTCCAACCTACCAATACCAATACCAAAACTATACCCACCACTCGGGTTCTCCATTAGGCTGAAGAAAAGTCAGGCTGTTCTCCGTTCTATTTCCAGAGACGAGTCTTCTGAGGGAAAGTTGTATAGACTTGCTAAGAACAAAAGGGAAAGCTGAAATGAATGGAGACGTTGGGCTCCAGAATCTTTTCTTATTTTATAACTTGTTGGTTCTTCATGTTCAATCATCCATTCCCTACCTCATTTACGGAGTCTCTCACATTTCCCAATGTCTGTGTAGGTACTACCTAGCTTGTACTTGGTGCTCCCATTGTGCGCTATTATTTTGGAACGCAGTGCACACGTAGTGCCTGGGTTTCTATTACGATCCGAAATGGTAATTTCTTGTAACAGGTTGGCTGACTGGGTTCTTGTTCCGTCACAGTTGTACTATTAGAGTACAGAGCTGGATACACAGTACATGCGTTTGATAGTAACGTACATTGCGTTGGATTTGGGATTGGAATATAATCCGATGGTCTAGGGTGTTAGAGCTCACTTTCACCCTTGTTGACTTGAAGCTTTTCTACGTCAAAAGCGTCGCGAGAATTTTGAAAATGATTCGGATTCTGTTGAAATTGTTATGATAAGCGTTGCAAATACCACGACAGAACGCGTGCCGATTGACCGGTACAGACTTGAGCGTACCCATAAAGCTTGGCCTGGTCTGGAACTTGAGATCATTTCATTTTGTACTGGGTTACCATTTACCATTACAAATGTTCCTAATGGTCTTGGCGCTCGGGAGTGGAGTCAATAGTGGAATAACGCGTGTTATCGCTCTGAGCGGACTGTCAAAGTAGGACAACCCCGGAGCTCTGATTGTGAGCCTATGTTTCCGTTCCAGGAACAGCAGAGTCAGTCATGACTTAATTCAAGGGGATCGTTTCTGTCAGTCTGTAATCTATACTTCTGTCTTGTTATGTCACTCCGACCCAGGCACACACGGGCGTGACAAGGAACTGATAGCTTTCCACACCCCAGCACCACGCCATAAGCCATATAGCATAGGCTTACTCTCACTTTCACCAAGCCGGCATGTATGGCATTTTGTTTCCTTGCCTCGACAGACAATGTGATTTATATGTTTCTTTGTAGTTTTGAGAGTATTAAAAGCGTCGTTTTTAGCTTTGAAAATTGTACAAGACCTAAAATATTGTATTGTGAAAAGCTATTGACTTGCATAGTGACTATGCTGGTTTGAGACGTATTTGCTTTTACCGTTGCACGTGTTGTAGACGCAGATATTTAGTAGCGAATTAGCTGTCGCAAAATGTTCGTATTCGTTATTGTAATAAAGCTTTATTAGCACTAGCACCTGCCTGTCTCTCGAAATTATGCACTACTTAGCACACTGCTTTTCTGCACTTAAGTTAGAAGTATGTTTAAGTACGCGCACGCCAGGCACAGTGTCTCACACTAATCTACCTAGGCTAAAACTGTAGACTACGAACTTATTAAAAGGTGTTGTAGGAATTTAACTTCTTCACTGCGACAAATAGCTAAGGCTGTGATTCAAATGATGTACATAGAGAAAAACGGGCGTTTCTTGTAGAAAGTCCCAATTTAATAATTCAGGCTTGACTTAATAGCAAAATAGTAAAAGCCTTCCAAGAAGGCATTACTATACATATAAATACATAAATGTAAATACTGGAGAGTAACTATTATAAGTTAATTTTAAGGACGTGTACTCAATTAAGCCAATCTCTAGTTTTGAGTCTTCCGAGTTCCATAGCCAAACACACAAGGAAACTAGAAGCTCTCTTCTGGAAGAAAAAGGGCATAGTTTGAGTTTCACTCTCTTGCACGAGGACAATCATAAAACTCCTGTACAGGAACAGAGTAGCTCCGAGCTATATATGCAGATAATACAGAAGAAAATATTATACGTTACGTGTATCTATCTAGTCTCAGAAAGAAAGTGGGGGAAGGGATAGAAAGGTTCCAAGAACTGAAAATTAGTTTATTTTATGAATCTCAAGTGTGAGTTCTTTCCTAGTGCAGGGAAAGAAGGTAAGGTATAAGGAAAAGTAGATTAGCATCTATGAATTCTTAAGTACTTCGCTCATGACGTCTCATGTGACTGGGCTTCTAGGCTGAAAGACAGCACATAGTATACCTATGTATTTTATATGTTACAGCGCGTTAGTCAATAGGTAAAGTCTGTTATGTTTAGATTTCAGGGGTTATTTGTATTTGATTTTCTGTAAATCCAGAAATTGTTTAACTTTTCGCTTCGTGTTTAAAGGCTGGTCATGTGATCATAGTAATTTGCATGTAAACTGCAATTTAAAGTAATTTGATGGGTCCTTTCATTCGTTACTTTCAGAAAAACTACATGTTTTACCAGAAACTCAGGCACTCATTTTACTTCAAAATGTTTGGTATGAATGACATCCTTAAATTTTCATTTTCTAATTCAACCCAACTTGCATGTCGTAGAGATCCGACTAAAGCATAGTTAACGTTTTATTGTACGAAAATAAAACATCGTATTTATTAGACAACAAATTAACATTTATGAAAAGGCACTTTGCGACCCATTGACAAAAATTGTTGTCATTTGGAGGGCTTGATTTGTTCAATTGGAATTAATTTTTCTGAAAGTGAACTAATGAATTTGTTATACTCACACTAACCTAGTCAATTTTTTAGGTTTAGAATTTAAATGTGACAAAATCTATAATAGTCAATATCGACTGTTACCAGACAGCTAAGAATTCTGTCGAATTCGAGAATTTGTTCAATTACTGTTTGTCCCATTTAAATTTAATTTAGATTTTATAATTGGGACATTTAAGTGCACAAATGTGGCAAAATCCTTAGCTGTCAATATCGAGCGTTATTCGACGGCAAAGAATCAGCTCGAATTTTTGCATTTTCTGGTGAATACTATGTACAAACCCAGGATAAGGTAACATATAGAGCTGTTCCTATTCTATTTATTCATTTCTTCTGTGCCCATAAGTCCCTGGAGAGAGGCAGGAAGGGAAAGCGGAATGTGGAATCTTTTACTGGAAGCAACAGTTTTCCCATCGTTTTTTTTCTAAAAATCCTCGTCTTGTCGTAGTCTCGGAGTGAAAGCAAACTTTCATCAAGGCCTTCAGCTCTGCTTCTGCTGCTGCCTTCTCTTTTTGCGTGTTGCCTCCGTCTGGGCCTCTCTCCAATTTTTTCTTTACTTTACTTTTCCACTCATTTCAACGTCTTCAGTCTAACTATGAGCTTTTTGTGTTATATGATTGCTCGGTGCTAGAGATCCAGAATCCAGATCCTAAGATCTGATCTGTCTATATGAGTATTATCTATCTCTGTATGAATCCATCGAATTGAATATGGCACTCAGGTGATTGGTTCCGTCTCGACGGAGTTGCAAAAATCACAAGCTTTCAGCGTGTAGGGATTTTACAATTTGTATCTGTAATTACTTAGGCCATTGATACAACATGTGCTAAAAGTGTTGTTATTATTTGCCCAATGATTCGGTTATCGATTCAAACAATATCCGACAAAGAATCGGCGATAATTATTTTTTTGATGCTTTGGGATTGGATTTAGTAATTTTGCATATATCCAGCCAATAGCAGTATTTAGTTAAAAAAACGCACAATTTAACTGTTAATTCAGTGGCAAACTTTTGGGAAACCTTAAAGAGAAAACAGATATGATTAGACCCAGCAAAAATACAGTTTGACGTAATGAGGCCACTCGGAATGTTGGCTTTTAACTGAAGGCTTTACTTAGTTCCAAATTCCAAGTTTTGTTTTGAAGTAATTCCATACATTTCATTGTCTTACAAAAGCTCCTCCAGGAAATGCCATGTATTATTAAATAAATGGAAGGCGCTTCATTTGCCTAATTATAAACATTACTTGCTACTTGGTGTATAGTATATAGTTTCAGCTGTACGGACTTGCTTATCACGAATCCCGAGTCTCATTCCAGTGAAAGTGAATGTCAAAAATTAGGGAGTGAGCTCGCGTGGAGCTGGCTAATGCTCGTGGAACCCGCAGTGAGTGAGTGACTGACATGACACACGGGAGTGTAGAAGGGCTGGTAGACTGCAGGAGTTGAGTGGGTACTTTTGTCTGAGTCCTGCTGGTTCATTAGAACTCCAACAAGAGCTTTTCTTTTTCATAGTAAAATTTAATCAAGGAGTCCTTTTGTTCAAAATGAAAGGAAAAGTCTTGGTATTTTTTTGTGCCCTTCTTCGCATCCAACATCCAACTTGCAACTCCCTCATGTTCCGCAGCAGCGGCGGATGCCTCCATGGGATGATGCAGAGGAGATAGGAAGATGGTTTGGGAGGCTGGGTCCTGGGAAGAAACGGCGCTTCGTGTATGGATGACAGGGTTTACATAAAGGGTGAAAACAGAGGGAAAGTTTCACAACTATTGGAAATTTCTTTCCGAGGCGTAAGACAATATGGGGGATGGGTGGAGAAGGATTTCTGAAGTCTGGGTGAGTGAGTGATGTAACGGTGATTCTACGACACGCACTCTGTTTGGACTTGGATAGTTCCAGGGGTTAGCCGCTGCTGGTCATTTAAAAGTTACGCATGCAACGTGCTACACTTGGGAATGCAATACTAACGTGTGCACGCAAATTGGTGCCAGGCGAGAGCAATTCTAGTGTCTGTAAGGAGTTAGCGAAACCAGGGCGTGTGAGGTGAGTGCAAAAACCAGGGTGTGCGAGGCGAATGCGAAACCCGGGCGTGTGAGGCGAATGCAAAAACCAGGGTGTGAAATGTAGTGCGAAACCCGGGCATGTGAGGCGAATGCAAAAACCAGGGTGTGAGAAGTAGTGCGAAACCAAGGCGTGTGAGGCGAATGCAAAAACCAGGGAGTGCAAAGTAGTGCGAAACCAGGGCGTGTGAGGCGAATGCAAGAAAAAGGGAGTGCGAGGTAGTGCGAAACCAGGGCGTGTGAGGTGAATGCAAAAACCAGGGAGTGCGAGGTAGTGCGAAACCAGGGCGTGTGAGGCGAATGCAAAAACCAGCGAGTGCGAGGTAATGCGAAACCAAGGCGTGTGAGGCGAATGGAAGAACCAGGGAGTGAGAGGCGAGGGAAAATCAGAATGTGCGAGGCCAGTGCGAAGCTAGGATTCTAGGATGTGCTAATGCGAGTGCGAAGCCAGGATTCTAGGATGTGCGAATGCGAGTGCGAAGCCAGGATTCTAGGATGTGCGAATGCGAGTGCGAAACTAGGATTCTAGGATATGCGAAGCGAGTGCGATGTGCTTTACCAGGGTGTATGCCGAGGTGTAGGGTGTACGAGGCGAGTGTGAGGTATACATATGTACCTTATGTTAGCTATTTCGGTGCGCTGCGCTGTGTATGAATATAAACATGTGACACGCGTTAGGCGAAAGAAAGCCGCGGGTCATACACCGTTGAACTGATATGTAGTGTCAGGGGCGATGTCACACTTGGGCGATGCGCGCCTGAAATCTAATATCTGAGCTCGCTAGGGCTTCAATGTTATTCTGTGCCTGGATTTTGTGAGCTATGTTGTCGTGCTACGCGGCTATCTTTATTTTTCCAGCCCACTTCCTGCTCTCCTTAATTGGGTGGGAACTGGGTACTTGATGTGAAAATGCTATTTTCTTATTTCTCTTTTTTCTCTGGCTTGAAAGAAACGCGTGAGGCGTGAGAGACGCTCTTCAATTTCCCAATCAAAATAAGAACAATAAGTTCCTTCCGTGCGCTCATCTCATCATTGCGTTTCTTATTGTGACAAGTGCACGCAGTCACCTCGGTTTGAGCCTGGATAGTTCTACTTGTATTCAAGCGCACCGTACTTATTACGTTATTCCGTGAAACGCTGGGTTATAAAATCCTCAAGATTTACTTCACATAGAGGCCAATGTATTTGTACTGGAAAAGGATATATAATGCAGATTTATACCCCACCCAAGTCTTTACTCAATTTAAACAATCAAAACCCCGAACTTAAAAATATGAGTGCATATCGGAATATGTCGTCAATATCATTTTACCTCTTCATATATTCCCGAAATTGTGTACATATTCAACAAAACCTATTATTGAGACATTATGTAAATTCGGTCAATACCAGAGATTTTATAAATATACAATTCTACAATACGACGAGATTCGAAGATTAGACATAGTATTTCTAATTAATTGTATATGTAATATATCCCTTTACAAGAATAGAGCTTGTCATTACATAAACATTAAATTAACTAATATTTCTCCGGTCAGTTTCGAATTGAGATGGATATTAATCCAGTTTTGTGTGTCATCATGGAAGACACTCAAACATAAATACGCATACCTCTTTTCGATATTTAAAACGTACCATTTCCCAATAACCCTTATTTGAGTACCACAGTTACATTACAGCTACATAGGTGATTGAAAATTGGAACTAGATACCTGTTGAGATATTGGATTACCTATGTATACCTGACTTCAACGAGAGCTAGAAACTAAAAATGGTTAGAGTAATAGATACGTAACATTACCTGCGGAAGCGATAGTTATTGTAGTATCGTAATCGTAACCCTATTATGCAGCACGTAAATCACTTAACCCGAGTACCTATGCAGAGACCCTGTATTGTATTTAAACTAATGATCCTCGTAATTGGTACATTATGTAATTATTAGGCTCAAACCAATCGTAATAGTATTATACACATTAATCAAATTGTGAAGCAGTATATATTACATGTATATTCGCAATATCAAATGTTATACGATATACGACCTTATTAGAAAAAAGAAGCATCCCGTTCCCGTGTAAAATAATAGAAATAGAAATTGTACACGCGAAGCGTCTCGATATGCTTATACCCGGGTAGTCTATAAAAATGAATACCTTTACCTTACGTATGTAAAAACGCGAACAAGAAATCCAAAATGTGTAAACGTTAAATTATAATTAATGATATAGTTTGTAATATAGGATGAGAGCCGTGTTAAAATTATATTATAGTGTACGGATCGTATAATGGTAAAGCCATGTACAATTATGTAATTAAAATACTACTGTTGAAAGTGTAGCAATGTGGAATATGTGCAATCAAGTCGCTACAAGAAAAAACTCGGAATCAGAACTGGTAACAGACAGGGTTACATCATCCTAAATTGTAAAATGATGGTCAAATGAAGTAAATATACATTTACAGATAGCCTCACCTTGTCAGATGTCAAGTAAATAAAGTCCTGAAGGAAAGAGTTATTATTGTTATTTAGGGTGTTAGGACAGATTATTATTGTGCTTCAACAAGTAGAACTTCAACTAAATATAAAAAAAATTGTTTGGGAATGGGTTCTACTACTCGAAGACATGATTTGTTGATGATTACACAATGAAGACGTGATTGGAGTTACAAAGTTTGATGTTGAAATAAATAAACCGTTAAAATCATTTGGGAAAATGTTTTGACTTTTATTCCTTGTTAGTGCATACAAAATTACAGGTAAAAGTTCCATAAAAATGGTAAGGTAAGTAATGAAATTAAACCAATTCTCCACAAGCCGTCACGCTGATCCGCTCAGACGTTTTCCCAGTTTTTGATCCGAATTTCTATAAATAGAGAAAGAAAATACGAAATACGTCATAGAATGCAAATAAATTAAATTGAAAGAAATATCTATGTCCATTCACGAAATTGATTTAGGAAAAAAAGATGAACACTCCGGAAAATTGGATGAAGGACGACGCGATATCTCTTACCTCAATTTTTTTGAGAATATCCAAACCCGAAATGATGTGTCCAAAAACGACATGTTTACTATCCAACCTGTAATAGGAAAAAAATACAGGGAAGAAGGTGGTCAATAAAATTATACGATCAGAACATGACATAAAAGATTGGATTGGAATCCACAAAAAAAAGAGGACACCCAAACAGGTAAGAACCAAAGTACAGTAATATAAAAGGAACATTACTGAAATAACTCTACAGTTTTCATTCGCTACACTACCCACAATCTACTACCCCCAGTATTTTATTTTCCACCTCATATAATTTGATGAACAGTTCAGTAAAAACTCAGGAGCGGAAGAAAACCGATCGTAAAAAAATATACGCTTAGAGACACGGGAGAAAGTAAAAAGAAAAAAAAAACGAAGAAAAAGGTAAAACTTAAACTTAGCTCTAAGTCGAATATTGTATGTATTGGAGAGTAGAAAATGTAATTTGGGCCAAGACGCACGGAAACGCGGAAAGGTGGGCTGTGAGCTGTGAGCTGATACCCAAACTTTAGCAAGAAACACAGTTTGCATATTGAGCAGAGAAAGAATCAATTGAACAAAAAACGGGGCGAGAGAAAAAACAATATTACTTTTTTTCCCTACTTCCAACTTCCGTCTCTTCAGGAATTTTGTGAATTCGTGAGCGAGAATTCCAAGAAAAAGAAAAAAAAAACCGAGTCTCACCGGGTCATTCAACAGGAAGGAAGGGGGAAAATGGAGAAACGAAAAAAACGAACTCGAGGATCTTTTTCGACTCATTAACTTGATTGCGGACGGAGTAGAAAGTAGAAGCCCAAAGTCAAGTTTAAAGCAAACACGACGGAGGAGGAGAGAACGTACCAATTAGTTGGTTGGAAGGAAATGAAGAATTGAGACCCATTTGTATTCACACCCGAGTTGGCCATTGAGAGCGTTCCTGGAGCCGAGTGACGAAGAGTAAAGTTCTCATCAGGGAATTTACCGCCGAAAATTGACTTCCCACCTGTCCCATCATTATTGGTGAAGTCACCTCCTTGAGCCATCTAATAAAAAACTCATTAGTAACACCCACGTCTATTACACGGATTGAATCAGAATTTCGATAGCGTAGCTTATTTATGCTAAGGTCGGGGTGTATTAGTTCAGCGAAAAGGTTCTCTGATCAAACGAATTACCTACGTCAGTCTATAAAGTACAGTACTTAGGATAGGAAGCGCTTTTATCATCTTATTCCTGGAAAATGTGCTTTAAGAAAAATGACACAAATAAGGCACACGCGGCATCAACAAATAACTAATTTAATTAGCAAAATTTCCTTGAGAAACATGAAACGCAAGAATCGCATGTGCATATTACATCAATATTGTTCATCGACGCTCTATTTTGTTTCTAAATAAGCATTTTTTTTTTCAAACCGGTCATAATCGAGCGGGGGAAAATAACATTATAACCTTTTAATATTCCAATGGTATGATATTGATACGAGATTGACCGGGTTTCGAATAATATTTCGTGACTTACAAATCCAGGTATTACGCGATGAAAAGTCGATCCTTGATATCCAAAACCTTTTTCGTGCGTGCAGAGACATCGGAAATTCTCTGCTGTTATTGGCACCACATCTGCTCTGAGAAGGAAAGTCATTCGGCCAACAGTACTCTTTCCTATCTTGATGTCCAAATACACTTGTGGGTTCTTTGGTGGCCGAGGATTTGGACCAGGAGCAACTTCCTGCAAGGAAAAAATTAAATGTCACTGTAAATACACTGTGTTTGTCAAAAGATCAAAGATACACATTGAACGTCGGATACTGATTAAGTAAGTGAAAAACTATGGGTGACATTTTTCGATGCCATGAAAAAATAGAATATGCGATAGAAAAAAGACTTTTGCAATAGGAAATGGAATGTTGCAATAAGTAAAATTGGTCTATATTTCCAAAGGTTAGGTTAGTTGGTGGTCATTTGGGTATTTCAAAAATCTAACCTAACCTGTAGAACGGATCAATCTGGTCCGCTAACGTCTTAACCTAACCTAACCTGACTAAATCAAATTTAGTGCCATTCAGACTTATTGCACAAGTCTTTTTTTTCATGGCAGATTCTATTTTCTTATGGCACGTTTATACACTTCCCAAAAACTATGTACCGTTCCGGTAGCTCCAGCGGGAGCGACGACTGGTTGCTTTTCAGCGTCTGTATCTTCATCCATAGCGTCATCCTTGGTTACTCCAAGAGTTTCTCCAGCATGTTTCGTCAACCATGAGTCTTCTGACCAAACAGGTCGGGTCGAGAAATCCCTTACTTTCATTGGTCTGGCTATATTGGCTCTAATTGTTCTGCCGAATAATTCCGAATCATTCTGTGCATACAAAATTAAAAATATTTTTTACATATTAATTGTATTTAGGTTTAATTCAACAGCAAGACAGCAGGTAAGTACTTACCATATTATCAATCGCCGCCATAGCATCTTCGGCCAGTTCAAATTCCACAAAAGCAAAACCTCTGTGCTTCTGCGAGTCGTAATCAATTGGAATCTGAACATCATTGATATCTCCAAATGGAATGAATGCAGCCTAAAAGGTTCAACAGCTCTATTTTAATCATCATAATCTATAATACATCCTGTACCTACCTCATTAAATGAAAAATTTAGGTATTATGTATTATGATTATAACATGACACGTGTTACACATCTAGTAGCTAAAATGAATTTTGCACGTTACACGTTAGAGATACAGATGATACACGTATACGATACGTAATTCGTTACAATTTATTGCTACCGTTATCGTTATTTATCATAATTAAACATTTCAACACGTGATAGATGCACAGTCAATTATTCATCACATCAAAGTTGTGCAATTAAGTGAAAGAAATGCAGTACCTACTGATTACGTAATGGTAATGTAAGGTACGAAAAACTATAAATCACAAATACCTTGACTACTTCAGCATCCACTTCTTCAGCTAGTCCTCCTGCAACAAATATTCCGGTTTAGTTGAAGCACAGTTAAATGTGGACACAAAATAGCAGAACCACCATTGCACATTCAATTGGCCTTGGCCATACTCAATATTCACATACACATATGATAAAATACCAATTTCCTAACTATCTAACAACAGGTATTCAAGACTAGCGACTAAACGCTAAATATGCGCTTCAGAATAGTCTTTCGTTGTATAACAGCTACTTTGTTGTCGAAATTCTGTCGTCGGATTTTTTTAAATTCATAATTCAAGCTGTCAGGGTTTATCATTTATCCTTCCTGTCCATCGAATTAAAAATAAGATCTCTGCACGACCGTTTTAACCTAACCAAACTTTAACGAACATAACATTTACTATTTTGTCAATTCAAGGCACGGTCAACGGTTGACGGTAGGGTAGTCAGTAGTACATAGTACATAGGACATACTGTACAAAGCATCACACATAGGTTAAAGTTGAAAAATGAAAACTCGTAACTTAACTTACCAACATAGACAGTTCGCTTGAGTGATTGTGGTGCAGTCATTGCTCCAGCTGCCAGCCCACAAATGTCAATAATAAAAAATTAACAACACCTTCTGGTAAGAACTTTGACCTTTTTTCTGTTAATTATCCAGCGCAACGTCAAACGTTGAGCTCAAAAATGGTCAAACAAAAACACAAATCTCCGGTAATACTTTGATATCCCCGCCACGGTTCTCAGTAAGTAACCTGTCGGCCGCCAATGGAAGCTATCCTCGAATACTCAAGCCACAAATCATGGAACCGAACATTTTAACTGTTTGAAATTAAACTGCAATAAATCAAGATTCATTGTTTTTTCATCAAAATAATTAATCATGATTTATTGATTAACCATCGTAGTAGATAATAAATAATTCAGTTGTCAGCAAATATTAGTGTACAACCGCGCTTCATACTGACGAAAAGTAGATTTTATTTGCAACCATTTATTTACTTTTTCAGGTGATATGCATATGATTCTTAGTGCATAAAGGAATCAATGCGCGCGTATTACTTACAACAACGTTATACACAACAGGCGCCGAATATGAGTTGAACTTTCATGGCATCCGCCATCTAAACCCTCTTTTGAGGTCAGGCAGGGCCAGGGCAGGGTCAGTAATTCAACATTATTGACTGACAACAACGTACAAAAGAAATAAGTCTTAGATTTGAAAATGCTGAAATGCAGTTGATGACCACGTTCAATATTGAATTTTTGAATTATTTCTTGGAATTTGCATGTGTCATCTTCTCCTTTCTTCGCTTTACATGCTTCTTCATTTTTGTTTGACGTTTTTCTGCTTTTTGGTCTTTGACAGCCTTCTTGCGTTCCTGTATGAATGAAGTAAAGCAAACCTCAAATTATATTGTGAATCTTCGTCCGTGCAATGCAAAATACGGTTGAGGAATGTTACGATTATCCATAAATTATTTTGACTCACCTTTTTTTCTTCCGCTGTTTCATGTCTCGGTCGGGCCGAGTCTTTAAACTTGGACTCACCGTCGTCTCCTTCTTCATCTTTATCCGAAGAACCAGACTCAGAGTCTGTTTCTGATTCTTCACCTTCAGAAGATTCATTTCTGGTCTCATCCTCAAATCGTACAGAATTCTGCTTCTTCTCGGCTGGACCCGACAAGTCCGACTTCATACCGAGTAATGTTGTATAAATTAGTTCTTCTTTCCCATCTTTGGCCTTGTCGTAGTCACGCTCGAAATTGTCAATCTGGTCATGGAAAGACAAAATTGCATTTGTAAGGCCTAGCCTACAGTAACCAGTACTGAAAACTGATATTTGTTAGGTAAACATAATTTGAAACACACCTCTGTCATTTTCTTGGGAATGTAGGACTGACGAAAGACTTCTTCGGCGACATTGAACTCATTAAAATTCTTTGAATTTTTCAGAAGTTCGTCTAATAAAGCTTCATAGTTTGTATCATCGATGGTGGGACTTGTAATCCAATCAAATATTTCCTTGTAGTCTCCTATTCTGACGTGACGCTTTCCGAAAAACTCTGAAATAGAACAAATTAGCTCAAATGGCTTGTAAAACCAAAACATATAATTACAAATTCGAATTCTGGATTGTGGTGTATCACACCTTGTACGTTCTTAATATCCGAACGGAGAAAATCAAAACTTCTCGGATGGTCATGCTCCACAGATTGAGAAACATCGATGACATACAAGTCCCTGTAGTCCCGTAGAATTAAATTGAATTCCGAGAAGTCTGCATGCACCAGTCGACAGTGTTTGTAGAGTTTGTACAATATTACCAAGCAATCACGATACAATTTTGCAAGTAATTCCACCAACTGATTTTCGTCTTTCACTTCAGATTCTTTATTACTGATGACTGCGTCTCCGGCTTCGTTTGACTCTGTAAATTCTAGTTTGTCAAACTTGACGTCTTTCAGGAGTGGTGATGGCCATCCTTCATTTCCAATGAAGTCCATGAGCAAAACATGAGACTTGAGTAGGCGGGGTTGAGGAACGAGGAGACTTCCACAAGCATGAATACGTAGTAAATTCCGATATTCCTTTTCAGCCCAAAGTCGAACCATTTTTCTGGGATTCTTTTTACTGTATCCACCTCGGAAACGAAATTCACCCGAAACATACTTGTCTCTAGCTTTGAAAGTTAGGATTGATGTTTTGTAGATTTTAATGGCATATGCCGTATTGTCAGGTCCTGTTGCATGATAGACGTTCGCCTCCTTCCCAGTAGAGATGCATCCATCGATGGAAATTAGTTTACCGCTGCTTAGTAATTTGTAAAGAATCATACGAGTTTTAGGGTCCATTACTTGTTCAACTGTGGCTCGATCTTGTTTGTCTTTAACTTTTAGCCTAAAAAACATGTTCAAGGTACAACAGTGTAATAATACCTAATTACATATAAGAAACTGCGTTGATTTTTAATATACCTATTCGCTGTAGACTTCTTGCTCGATGATATAAGTTTATTAGCAGCTTCCGACAGGAGTCCATTCCCATCGTATTTATCCACACTGATCTTTCCAGAGAACTTTCTGGATAACTCTTCCACAGACTCTCGAGTTATATTTTTCGTTTGACAATTAGGACCGCGTTGTGGTTCATTATAAAATTCCAAGTCATCATCGAAATCCGAATCTTCCTCATCCGACTCTTCAGAATTCTCCTCATCCCCAAGAATAGCCTTCGTTCTCATTTCCAACAATTTAGCGGGTATCACTTTGTGTAATTTCTGATCAAACAAAGCGTTGTGGTTCCTATGAATCAGACAATCAATTACAATAGGTACCAAATAACAACTAATGCCAATGTGGTTTAGAACTATGGTATATGTCTCGAGTTCTGAATTTCAAAAATATGTGCTCCTGTGAGATGTATAAGTTTTAAGTCATTCATACGTCATACGTATATATAGTTGAAGTCGGCTTAAATGCACTTTAGCGAATTTGAAGCTAATGAGCTGAAATTTTTTTTGTAGACTCCCCTAGGCCCCCTGAGTG
>JAQFYT010001516.1:0-16133 GCA_034694925.1 Ceratophysella denticulata
GCAGGCAGGCACGCAGGCAGGCACGCAGGCAGGCAGGCAGGCAGAGATATACCGGCTACGATTTTAATATTAAGATTGATTGTATACCCTGAAATTAACCCTTACGTAAAAGTCCTCTCTAAAATTGCTCTCCGCAAGTACAGTTAACGGTTTCCTCAAATTATTGAAAGCAGTGGTCCAAACCGGAAGCTCAGTCTCTTTGTGAAGGTATGCCGAAAATTCCATGGCCTTCTCAATAGAAATATATCCTTAAAAGATACAGACAAGTATTGAGCAAATAGTTCCCCGATCACTTATTTAAAGTTAACAACTTTGGTGGGAAATATAACGTGCAACCAACCGGCATAAGCACTCTTAAAGTAGTCATCCAGAAGTTGACCACGGCTCAGAATTGGAATTTGTGTATGATCAGAATTCAATTGTTCCAGTAATTTTGACCCAAGTTTGTCATCGTACAGAACTCGATAATAACCTGCAGAAGTTACAAATTACCTGTATTGTTTGAATTTGTTAAATCGGCAGACATTTAATGATCGTAATCGCATACTCTGAGAATCAGGATTAACTAAGACCCATTCATCCGTTGTTTCCACATCATGTGCTTTTAGGAGCACATCATTATTAATCCAAAACTTTGGTACAAGGCTTTCTTCGGTAGCCTCGGGATTTGCCTTCGTTACATACGCAATTGGAACATACCACATTCCCTGAGGATCTACTTCGGGACTATTCACGAATTTTTCCTACAAAGCATCGAATAGCGATAAATAATCATAACTAGGTCATTTATTAAGAATTTTTTTCAGAATTTCCAGGATTCCGATGATTTACCTGCGTAAAGTATAATCTTGTTGCCGAACCTATGGAAACTTTGATAAGAGGATATCCAGCTTGGAGAGTCCATGTATCCATTATCTGCTTTACAGTCCAATCTGCCGCTAGAGTTTCATCCGCATGAGCCTGTGTTGTTAAACGTATAAAGAGGTCGTCTTGTTCAGCGTTACCGAAAGACCTGCAATGAGCAATGATATGCATATCATTCAATTCATGCGTAATGCATTTAGCTCCGTGGATAAAGCAATATTCGAAAATCGTTTATACATGTCCTTCAAGTATTGCCGCAGGCCTTTGATGAGCGTGTCCTTGGTTAGAAAAGCATTCATCATCCGAATAATTGAAGCGCCCTTATCGTAGACAATTCGAGTCGGAGCCGCCGTTGGGTTTTCCATATCCAACAAATGTATTGGCTTAGAATCTGGACCAGCATCAAAGTCCAGAGCCCGTTGTGTGGTATCAATCGTGACGCGTTGCAAGGGCTGGAATTCGGGTCGAGCAGCATTGGCTCCATGAAATTGCATGTAGTTGGCAAATCCTTCGTTGAGCCAGAGATCATTCCACCATTTCATGGTCACCAAGTTTCCCCACCATTGATGAGAGAGCTCGTGAGCCAGGACGGACACCATGTTCCATTTCTCCATTTGTGTGGATTCACCCTCAGTAAATAGTAAATAATAGGTTTGGTACAGGTTCAGCCCCCTAGCGGTAAACATTGAAACAATTCGTATCATATTATTAGCTTAAAATCATAAAAATACCACTTATCCGCCATAATGCTTTTGTTTATGGACGATGTGAGAACCCGGAAACTGTTGGCGCAAAGTCAAGCTAAAATATACTCCAATCTGTGGCATGGCATGATTTTAAATCTGGACCAAGCGTGTACTCTAAAGGAGAAATGCAGGAGTTACGTTACCAGTTTTCCATTGCCCCAGCGGCAAACATTGGAACTGCAACTGAGTCCATCTTAGGGAAATCGTAGGGATGATCCAAGTACTCGTCAAAGAACTTCAGCGTTCTTGCTGCAGTATCCGAAGCATAATCTCCACGATCACTGGTCGCCATTAAATTTGTCGGACCCCATGTCTGCGTTTCAGTTACATATCAATGTATGACCAAAACTCAATCGAATTAGTCAATAAATATTGAATACTGTTGCAAATACTAACTCGAACAGCTTTGTGATATTCACCCTCAGCGGCTTCGTCAACTTCAAAGTCGGAAACAACAATTGCGAGCAAATAGGTGGACATCTTGACCGGGACCGGAGGATAAACATCCCAGACATATCCTGGACGTCCGTCGCTATAATGAAACAATGATTACGGTAGGTGAAATAATTACCATGGAATAGTATTAACTTAAAGTTTCAAATGAAACCATACATGGGAACTGGAGTTCCATCACTATCCATGTTCCACAGACTATGGAATCCAGGGTCCTTCCGACCAATACGGAACTGGAAAATAGCTTTCAAAGCAGGTTCATCAAAGCAAGGAAAAGCCATGCGCGCTGAAATGTCTTCAAACTGAGTTGCAGCATGATAACTTTTAACAGATAAGCAAATTATGAATAACACATATTTAATTAGTACAACATATTGAAATGCCGTTCAAAACACTATCCTACTTCGTGACGCCGCCTTCGGTGTACGTGCTCAAATAAAGCCCAACTTTTCGGTCATCTGCAACCCGTGCTTCAAAAATAATTTCAACAGTGTACTCCTGTCCAATCACCAAATTTGCACCCAGCATAATGGTGTACGTCTGAGCGTCGGAATCCGCAGTTCCTCCCTTCACGGGGATTTCAGTTTCCCCATTTAGCACCTAATTATAAGAAAGTTAATCTTTCATCAATTCAGCTGCAACCTTGGGTTTATTGTATTACTTCCTTTGAGCAAATTTTAAATATATATATTTTGGGACAAACTGGACAAACAAAACAACCTATGACATCCATGAAATTCATCCGTGAAAATTTAATCGCAAAATGGCATTAACGTGAAATGAAATATTTAATAATATCTGTAGTTTCATTAAAAACAGTACAATCTGCACAATGTCTATTACTAGTAAACCTTTGACGTACCCATATGTTCAAAAATTTGTAAGAATACACTCGATTTTATTTACTCTTCAGCTTGGGTCCGCCAGAAATTGTATCGATATTTATGCCGAATAAAATTCGCGTGTACCGACCAGCAATTAATTACCTTATGGAAATGCTTACCTTCATAGGTCCAATGGAGATTTCTACGGTGTTCAAAACAATTTTATTAGTGACTTTCACACACTCCACCGTAATAACAACATGACCTGGGGCCCTCAAGAAATTATCCGTGTCGGCAGGGTCAATGATAGGGATGATTTCCACTGAGTAGAAAGATGGGATCACATCGTTTGGTAGCCTAGCAAGCGTGGAGCTTTCTTTCACTCCTTGATTTCCGACATTAATTACACGATCTGGTAAACCGCCTATTTGGGGCTCAAGCTGAAGCGGAGGAGATGACAGGACCCCATTTGCCAAAATATTGGCGAAAATTAATAATCCTAAGACTTTGGCGTTCATTATAAAGACTTAGGACAGTATCAATCTAAAGTTGACTTGGAACTGAACTTCAGTCCACCCAGGGCGTTGAATTTCAATATAAATTATTTCAAAACTGGAACATGTAATCAATTGAAATAGACCATCATGCTACAATATCAAAGGAACCGTGTATTTAATCACGTACTAGATTGGGGCAATACAAATTCTTGATTGCTTCATTGGACAACCGATTTGGAATCATACCTAATTCAATTGTTTGAAACACTCAGTAGTCAGTACTAGTAGTCTACTCGAAAGAAGAATCAAAGATTACACGTAGCATGCTACAATTACGTCAAAGTCCGATCAATATGTGCTGGTACAATAGAATAATATATTTGCTAGGTTGTAATGATTAACACTGTTTCTGATAAGTAGTTAATTCAATAACTCTACTAGAATAACAGTACTCGATTACAGATAAGAATTGCTAACAAACAAGATACTACAGTAATTTAGCTTATGAAACGTTTTGGTAAATTCGAATGAATCATTTAGTACATGTGCAGGTATGATCCTTGATGTATGTTGTAATCGCCTGGGAATTCAACAAATGAGACGTTTTCTGACTGACGCGCATGTTACGCCTTCACCGCTCGGTACTGGCAGCGTAGTGTTACGTCCATGTGGTCTTGGAAATACCGGCATGCCATTTTCATCCCAGTCAATTCTTTCAATACGAGCTATACGATGTTCCAATACGTCCTCCGTCACATCCGTTCCATGGTACACCATCCAAGTTTCCGTCCCGTCTGAAAATGCAAAGTGGTTTGAATTCGTAGAATTATTTCAATCATAATTCTAATCGGCAATTTTTTGTGCACTTACCAGGGCTGAGCGTGAAAGAGGCATGACCAGTGGTATAAACACCCTCTTCGTCATTCCGAGAGAGAATAGGTTCATCCGGTCCGAACCACCAATTGTTGATATTCATAGGGTCCTTGTCGGATGGAATGCTCATGTATCCCATGGCGTAATCTGGACCCCATGTGGAACCACCCGAGAAACCCATGAAAGAATGACTGTTATTGTAAAAGAAGTAGGCTCCTTCCACGGTGACTCCTTCCCAGGGCAACGTAGGCCGTCGAAGCAGTAGCTTGGATTCTCCTACGGTCACTGGATCAATCAGTGGGGCAATGAAGAGACTCGTTCCGTTCTTGATTCCGGCCCACACGTAGTACTGCTTCCCGTTCCCGTGTTTCATGATGGTTCCGTCGATGGCGAAATCGTCCAAGTCTGGCATAAGCCTTTAATAATCAAACAATCAATCGCGCATTTGAATTTTGACCAAAGTTATTAAGATTTTGAAAAATGTCAAGAACATCTCAACACTGACCGTGTAGCTTCCGGAGTCCAGGATCCCAAGAGATCCACCCGATCATCCGCTCGGATGACATATGACCTCTTCAATTCTTCGCTCCCGGTGTCCATACAAAAGTATACGTAAATATTTCCGTCAACCAGTTGGATTTCAGGAGCCCATAATCCATAATATCCCTCCTCTACGGTGTAAACAATTTTGGATTCGGAATCCCGGAAATCGGAAAGCCTTTGGCTCCTCAATATTGTAATTTCCGTGTCATTGTTCGTGGACAATGACATATAGTAGAAACCATTGTGGAGAAGAACAGCAGGGTCAGCCGACTTAGTCTCAAGGATCGGATTGCTAAATGTCCCTTGACCGTTCGAAATATCCAAACACAAACTTGTAATGAAGTATATTACCGAACAAATTGTATGATACGACATTATCGAAATAGGCAATACGAACACAAAGCAAGAAACACAAAGCCCTAAAGCCTCAGCCAACGCACAACCTAGGAATGCTGAAACTTACGATATTATTTCCAACCAAACGAGGTTTTAGTAGAATTAGAATTTAGAAGAGCATAAATACTTATAACAAATCCTCTCATAATCTGAATTCGCTTTAATTTCTAGATTATATGTACATTTGTAAGGTACATAGCAAATGTTGAATATGAAACAGCTTCAGTCCGAATTTCGTAAGTGCATTTCTGGTAATCGATTATACAACACGGTGACAAGTTACGTAGCTATCACCTACCTGTCACAAGTATGTATGTATAACAAGGAGCAAAATTACTGAATCCAATCTGATAATTCTAAATTCAAGGCAAGTCCATAGTCATAGTCCATTGCAAGATAAACATTGATTTATTGGTATCTATTGGATTAGCCATTTAATGTACTGGATACAAGCCTAAATGTGAAATACTTTTCCTGTATGTTTAGATAGAAATTGAAAGCCTTAGCATTAATTAACTTTGTTTATAATCAAATGAACAAAGTCTTTGGGTTCCTCCTCTCTCGGTTTTGTGCTGTACAACTAACGAAGTACGTATATAGCTAACATAAAAGTACAGTTAGTTTTAGTTTACACGCAAACTCTGTGTAGGTATGTATAATATCTATATGCACAAGTGCAATAAAGCACTAACGAATATAACCAAACTTTACAATTACTTTATACTAATATATTTATCTTAATAAGGAGGTCACGGACCGTTCATAGAAGCCTAATCTCGTGTCTACAAAGCAGCGAAACAAGTCCCCTTCTTCCAAACAATTAGTTAAAAATGGTTCCACCATTAATTGTTAGTAATAATTAGAATGTCCAAGCGAAAATATTGAATATTCTATATCTACAAGAGTAAAATAAACTAAAACAGGGTTAGGATAGGATTGACTCTGATTCCTGAAATATAAGACAGCTTACATTGAGCAATGAGCTCAACCTGGTATTAAAAGGATTCTGGACTCTGCGCTAGGCACTAAAACATGCGCTAACATATTAGGATACGAAATTACCATTATAATACAATACACGAACTGTTCTTGTTCGTGACGTGAGCTTGTATGAATTTAATATTTAACTTATTCATAGGGACAGGTGGTTTCTGATTTACATAGCAATAGCACGAAGTAAATAATGGGCGAGGCGATATAATTACTGTGACATTGGCGTTTATGAATATTAAACTAATGGTCGAAAAAATCCACAGCCGGCTGAATCGCAGGTGTTGTCGGGAGTCGTTCATTTCGCTCGTAGTTGACAAGTCGGCGTCCAACTAAATATCTGTAATAAAAACATATTATTAGCCAAGAAAAAATCTTTTTTAAACATGGAAATCCGTATGGTATAACTTACTTATCATTTTTAATATGTTCGTATAATTTCCTAAACTGGCGAATTTGAAATAGGAAGATTCCATATATAAGAGCCAATACTAGAATGAACGGGAAAATGCGTCTCTCCACTAAATTTTGGGTATCTAGATTGGCCACTGAAATAATAAGAAAAAATTATTTCAAAACTATTGGTCAGGAGCAAGCCATGGAAATTCTTGTATACAAGAATCTATAATTACACTTACCGAATACTGGGACAATACTCTGGCTTATCACATAAGGAATAGCTAACGCCAAACCCAACCACGCAATACACGGTGCAGCTAGTTCTCGAATAATGAAATTCAGGTTGATATTTCGAATTCCATTATTATAAATCTAAAAACAAATTGAACAAACTTTAGTAAAAACCTTCGTGAATATAAAGACAGAAGATTCTGAGGATAGGGATATAACTATATTTACCCTTTCCAAAGTGCGTCTTAGCCAAAAATTTTGCGGGCTCATCATTGTCGTGGCACAAGCAATTTTGATGTACAGAGTTCCCATGACCCAATTCTCTCCAGCCAAATGAATGGGGGATTGGTTGAGCGGAATCCGAATCGGAGAAATGATGACTAACTCAAACAAGAGACCGCTCAAGTAGGGAATGAGCCCAACCAGAACGCCCATTGCTACTGCCGCTTTAATTATCTGTAAAACCAATCCAACATTCCGCTACGATTACTATAAAATCAGTCTAATGGTACTAATTGAGGGAAGAAGACTTGACTTGTCAAGTTCGTCAAAAGACTTACAGTAATACTCCATTTCTTGATAGTTCCCCATACAACGGTCCAGCCTTTGGGAACCCACGTGCTCAGAAGAACGAGGAGCCGAATAGTCAGCCAGGTCACGTATAGCCCACTGGCAGTAGTGTACAACTCGTGAATTGGTTCACCTTTCGTTTGAAGCCAATAGCTCATCACAAGGCGTCCAACACCGACTGAAAAATTGTTTAAAATTATGAAATAATTACTTAGTTATGAAATACTACAACAATTCTGCATACCCCCGCCACATTGGAATTCCGAATTCAGTGAAACTATCTTACCTGGGATTGTTAATACTCCGAAGCTAACAACGCTCAGTGTGACAAACATGGTAAAAAGTAAAATTAAAATCTGAAAACATAGAAATGTCCATTAGACAATTGTACTGTTATAACCAGCTTTGCAAAGTTCAATTCGTTTCAATACCTTGAAGTAGAACCATTTTGGACGAATATAGGGGTGAAATCCAGATGGTCCATCTCGCAAAACCATGGCCTGATGTGCTGCCCCAAGCCCACCTCCAATCCAACCAAATCCACCACCTCCATCAACATCCACATGTGGTTGTGCAAAAACTGGCGGGGGTGCTGGAGGAAGACCCACTGGATCCGCATTATTATTTGCGTTTTCTAGTTCTTGCTCTCCTACATTTTCATCAAATCCCTCATCTTCAGCATTCGGATTTTCAACGTTCCCTTCAGGATTTTCAGCTTCATCAGCACCTGCTCCTGGAGCTTCGGCAGCATTATTCAGTACTGGGGCAGCAGCTCCATTTGTCTAACATAAAAAAACAGTGAAAATCAAAGCCTTATTCTTATTCTAGTAAGACTACAGTACAAGTGTTAAACGATACGTTCTTATGTGGAAGCCTGAATAAAGGGTTGTATATATAACCAAACTACGTCATTCGAGTAAGGGACAATATAAATACTAATTAGTCTAAAAACGACTCATCTCCTGGGAACAGGAAACATCACAGAAGAGGCCCTTAGTTTATATGACAGCCGGAACAAAAGAATGACATATCCGTAACTGTCACATCGTAGACAATTACGTATTACGTGCCAGGAAGAGTCAGAAATACTCTGCATGTAACATATCCCTTGGCTCAAATTGTAACAGGAGCAGTCGTGTCTAACAGAATCATTTCTACACTACGACCAACACCAACCACTACAAGAACCAGAAGAGTGCATGTTTATATGGAGAAAGTACACAGAAAGTGTGAGGAGAGACGGAGAAAGCCAAGACGCAGAACCCACCTGGGACTCCCACACTCCCACCCGCGTGCCGTTATGACAGTGCGACAGGGCCTAGTAAAATGGAATAGGACGTCAACCAAGACATTACCCGGACTCTTCAGGCCGAGAAAGTGAGCCCGGAGTGCAAACATATAGCGAGACACTGAGGAGGGAGTGAGCGGAGTTCGTGAATGGTTAAACGCAGGAGCTGAAGACAGAAAATCAATAGCTCCGTCACTTCAACATGGCGTTGTTCCTGGCCGGGTGGACCATGAGCTGGAGTAAAAAATTGAAAAGTATTTATACAACTTTCGTTATCTATTTATTTCAAGAATGTGACTCCACGGGGCTGGCTCTCTTCCGAATCCTATTCGGTAAGCACAAAAGCCTATCTAAGTTATATTAATTTGTTAGAAGTAAAAAGTAAAAACAAATACAAAATATTATTCTATGTACAGGGTTTCTTATGTTCTTGGATGTCCCACAAGAGCGTGGTTTAGAAGATGCAGATATTCGATTCGGTGATCCGAACTTTTGTTTCTTTCCCTTACTCTCCTTCATACAACCGCTTCCAGTGTATTATGCCTGCATTCTCTACTCCATCATGTGGATTGGTAAGATCCGATGCTCCGAAGAAAGTAACTCAATTAGATAAGTATACATATCATCTAAGAAATTGAATCTTGATCTATTTAGGAACCCTCGGAATACTCTTTGGAATCAAATTCCGCACTTCCTGCATTCTCTACATTGTTCCTTATATGTACTTCTTCCTATTGGACAAGTCGAGATGGAACAATCATTCCTATCTCTTTGCATTGACTGTCGTTCTACTTTCGGGATCCAATGCTGCAAAGTTCCTGTAAGTTTAGACTATTGAACCCAAGTGCTTTACAATTCTGAACTAAGGTTATATCCATTTAAACATGCTAATAAACTACTTACTAAATACAGATCCGTTGACAACTACTTTGACAAAAGTTCGGAAAAACGTCGAACATGTCCTAAATGGAACTATTTCATACTCAAATTCCAATTCTTCCTACTCTACTTCCTGGCCGCCATCAAGAAAATTGACATGGACTGGCTCTCGGGTTACTCAATGAGAAATCTCTCAAAGCACAAAGTTCTTTCTCCGTTCAGGTAAGAATAGAAGTTAGACCTTCTTTCCTCAAGCAATTACACATTGAATATTTCATCTTTCAGCTCAATTGTGAGCGGGGATTTTGTGGACTACTACATGATTCATCTGGGCGGATTTGTTTTTGACCTCACTGTGGGGTTCCTACTCAATATTCCGTGTTTGAAGAAATTCGCATTTCTCCTATCCTTTCTCTTCCATGGTCTCAACTCACAGCTCTTTGATATAGGTAATTTATTGCATCACGTATCACGTTCTTTTGCTGTCAGAGAAAACTAACCGGCTTTACACACGGCTATCTGTCCTATCTTGCGTGTGCGTGTCTTCGATTTGTACTCAATGCGTCGACTAATCTAACCCAACCCTAACAATCCGGATTAGGAATGTTTCCCTACGTTTGTCTGGCTTCACTAATCCTCTTCTGCGAACCCCAGGAGTTTCCTTGCAGTCTTTTCTCCGATGCTCAGGCCCAACCTAGAAAACCTGACTTATTTGTGGGGAGTTTCAAGTAAATGGCTTTAATTCAATATACAAAACACCCACACACGAATTATATAATACTGAATCTATCCATTCAATAACTATTTAAACAGAACTCGTGAGAAGCAACATAAGAAGCCAAAGAAAAATGTTTTGAGCCAGAAAGTTCATGGTGTACCCCGATCACGGCCAACGGTTCAAGTCGAAGATAGGGCAAAAAATTGGAAAACAGCAGTATTATTGACTTATATGTTTGTCCAGGTCGCACTTCCGTTCACTCATTCGGTTACAAAGGTACACCAACAATAATTGCAATTGACTTGTTTACATATTCGAAGTTATAATGCTTATGCATGGCCTCTAGGGCTACAACAACTGGACGAATGGGCTCTATGGTTACTCATGGGATATGATGGTCTACTCCTGGGACACGCTACACACAAAAATAACCGTGAAAGATTATACGACCGGAGACGAAAGATACTTAGACCCTGATGTAAACCATCAAGTTAATCAAATTATTTAAGTTATCTGTCCAAAACCGCATTTCATTTGTGAAAATTAATTTGTAGGTCTGGACCACAAATGATCGCTGGAGCAGTCACGCAGATATGGCTAAACAATACAGTCAATGCATTGCACGGAATCTAGCCTACTTCAATATAACCACAATTGAGATTTACTTTGATGTTTGGAAATCTCTAAATGGACGATTTCAGCAAAGAATATTTGATCCACGAGTGGACATTCTACATGCTTCATGGTCTCCCTGGGAATCAGTTCCATGGGTACTTCCTCTCCTCCATGAATTTTCACATTGGAGAAGAGATGTTTTTGAAGGAATTTCCAAGGAGGTAGCTAATTGGACAAAATCATCCAATGTCCTATTTGTGGCTGATTACCCAGGTTTAACTTTAGAAAACTACTTGCCAGGCGAATTGACAAACGTGTCTCTCGTGCTCATGAAAGGGTCAGTGGTCGTAGAGCAAAACAAAACTCAGAATGTGACTATGACCGTCGAAATGAACGAGTTTGATCTTCTGTCCGGGTCACAAAGAGTGACCATTGAAACGGACCGATTTCATAAAATCCATACAATTTCTTCCTTTCCATCCTGTTACATGTACACGTACACAAATGCAACTGCGGATAGGACAACTGAGCCTCCAGAACCGGAACAGGCTCAGCCAGAACCCCATTGTCTCTATATTATAAATCTCGTTAAAACGTTTATGTTGGACAAATTCAATATTTTTACAAGGAGCTTTTATCTGATAATGAACGCATATTTGAATTTGTTCTTTGATGTTCCTATGGTTATTCGGAAAAGCATAGATTGAAGTTTAAAACAAGAACCGATCCGGAACCCGGAACTGCTAGTGTTCTTGGTTAAAGGTCTTTAAGATTTTCCCTCGAAAGCTCAATATGTGACACTTGTGATTTGAAAGGCACAAAGAGATCTCTATTGAGTACTACGTATTGATTCAAATTGAGATTCAACAATTCAGCAGCTTTAAATAATGTTGCAGGACTATGCTCAAGTTTAGCTCCGCTTGAAATACTACCTATTTGTTCAAGACTGCTCACATGAAACATAGCTAAATGAATAAAACCTCAAACAATGTATTCAAGAATTAAGATTTACGAGCGGGATATCGAATTTGTTCACTACTACCATGTATGTGGTTAAATTATTCCTGTTCGAATTCACAATGCACAGTAGGTTATGGTAATGGAGCAGAAAGTATGAAAAGTGACTTACATGATCACCTAGATGTACGTCCCCAAGGAGGTAAGACCGGAAATCTAATAGCCATGACGCTGCAATGCACCAACCCCGAATTAATGTCTTTATCCATTCCCTCGTGTGCCCTTGTTCTAATAGTGCAGGCATCATGACTTGAAGAAGAACCAATTCCAGGGACAATTCGTGGGTAGATTCCCTGCAAACGCAGGTGCAAAGCAAATGTATTATTTTATTGCATTTAAAAAACGTAACAATTCAAATTAACAGAAATTAAAGCACCCAATACTTACGTTGTGAAAACAAATGTGTACGGAAGAAATCCGGGCCAATAGTTTTTCATTACACGGATGGGTACCCAGATCATGAGAATAGTTGTTGTGCCAAATATGATAATGGAGAACAGGAATCGTCGTATGTGCCTCAGAATGGGGAGATGGATCATCTGGAAATGAGGATTGAGGTTAATCTCGTTTCTTTATCGTTTAAATATTCGCATGTAGTATTCATAGAAATATTATATATAAAAACCTCTTGAATAGGGTTGAAATCAGGATCATTTAAATTCCGAAGGAACCAGAGTACACCTGGACGAAGTATCTCCCGTAAGATTATTATAAAGGAAGCAAAGTAGAATACATAAACCATTCCGAAGAACCAGTGCATAAACATGCTTGTGCCAGGAGCCTTTATAAAACTTGCTTCGCGGTCCTAAACAACCGAATTATATCACATGAAGTTAAATTGACTTGTCAATCAATCAACTAAAATCGATCACAAAGTATAAAAGAAGAAATATTTCAAATTCTACCTTCAAAGTTGCATCAAATAGCGGAAGAGAACAAATATCAAGCCACCAGCCACACACCAAGGGGAAGATTCCAATTTCGACCACGGAGAGTAGACAAACTTTGATCACGACATACGATATACCTAACACCTTTCTTGTCCTGTAAAGAATGCATGTCATGTCAAAATATGGCATTGCAGGGTGAAGATTAAGCTTCGCTAATTGAAAATATAGCTCACTTTCTAAACCGAAATATCGATGCGAATGCGTGGAGAAGAACCAGGGATATTCCAATAATAAAATATCCGACCAGAGTTGTTAAGATCCCTTCAAAGTGTGCCATTTTTGTCATTTCTTGCCATTGTAGTGCGGCCAAGGTAAAGTATCCAATGTGATACGGTGAAAATTCTAGACAAAGAAACGTGCTAGAGATTGAAAAGCTCAAGGAGTATCGCAGTAAAAAGTAAAATTGGAGATTATTAAAATGTTAGAAGTTAGAATATTCACCAAAGACAAGGATACAGAGTGTGTTGAGGGAAACGACCCAGAAGACGTGTTCCAGAAACATAAGTGAACCGTCAAGACCCAACAATCTTTCCCAGGTCAACTCTTCCCCAGCACGATCCCAATCCAATGGCCAGTTTAGGTCATCATTATTCCTTTCCGCTCGCCTTTGATTCTGTAGGTAATCAAACCAAACCTTGAAGCTCCCAAATGTAACATTGCTTGTTATCGCTGGGTTAAAAAACAAAACACTTACATTGTTATTACGCACTCCATCTTCGTCCATTTCGGGATTGTCCGCATCGTTGTTCCGTTCTTCGTTCTCCTCTCCGACATCAGGTACTTCAACGACTTCCTGCAAAACATGTTCTCACATTAAAAAACTGCAGAAACAGGAGCTAGCATTTAATTTTAGTCACGAACCTCCTGATGATCCAGCCAGTCCGGACCACCACCGTGCATGATGTGCTCTCGAAGCCAGACTAGACTGAGGAAGACACAGAACGCGCACATCACCACCACAAATCCGTGGAAGATGTCAATGATTATATTTTCCCTGTGGATTGAATACAGAATCAAAGTATGCTTTAGTACGTTTACTCGCGACGTTGTATTAATTTGACTTTTGACTTTCCAACTTACGTAGACAGGAGATCGAATGGTAAAGATAGGATAGAAGTGACAGATCCAGTAAATAAACTCCGATGTATTCGACATGCTGAGAGTGGCACAACTCCCAACCAGGCAAAAGCGACCAAAGTATAATGGAACCAAAATCTAAATGCTGTTCCCACACTTGACAGGAGTCCAGCGAGTACGTCCTTTATGGGAAGACGTTTGGGCATGTCGGGAGCATAGACTGGAATAAAAACAAATTCGTAATTAAGCTACAAGATCATGAATTTCCCTTGTTTGAATATGAATGAATATAACAATAACAATACTGACAGGTTCATATATGCAATATTCAAGTGAACTTACTGGGAGTAAATGAGAATCCGTGATTACACAGTTCGCAGTACTCTTTCCGACTGTACCGAAGCCATTGTGTGAGACAGTCTTGATGAATATACTTTATACTTCCGGTACAAACACAGGGGTAGAAAAGAGGCCGATCTGGACTGGCCTCAGAACGGCAGACTCGACAAATATCTGTAAAAGAACATATAAAAACCTCAGTTTCAGTTACTTAACACGTCCAAGAAGCCAAGATTTAATTATATTACTAAATTAAAATTAAACACCAAGCACCAGTACCCAATGAATTGCACTAACCTTGAGTCCCGTCGTCCATCATTGTATTAGCGTCAACTTAGATGATATCTGGACAAATGCAGATGACAGATGATGGAATGAAACTGAGAAAGGTCGTATAGCCTCACTCTTTCAATTTAGACATTCGTCACATGAGAGTGGTGACAGGGACAGAAGAATAATTGATAAATAATTGACCAGTCCACAGAACTATGCACTCCTCAGGTGTATTGAACCACCATTTTTGTTCTTATTGGTGCCCATCCACCGTAATCCTTGGTAAAAGTAACACTTCCAATTCCAGGTGAACTGTAAATAAACATTGAACAAATACGTAACTGTACTGTTGAATTTAATGCATATGTAAACATACATTCAGTCATCAGTTGTCAGTGCATAACCAGTCACCAGTATACATAATCATCCCGAATACCGACAATTGACTATATACATATGACATAACTATCACTTGTCACTAGCTTACAGTTCACAGTACTCTTTCGAGCTAAACGCTAGAGAAAGCTATAATTTTCAAACTACAAAAATACAATACGAACGAAATACCTACCTATGACCTAAATCATGCATAACTTTTGACTTTTGAATTTACGACTTACAAAATTATCACGGCCTCCTGCCCTTACGGTTTGCTATTGACCCGACGGTGTTGTGACTAATTTATTTTAATTAAGTGTGCTAGTAGGTCATCCTGCACCACTCAACTTGGTATTGTTCAATCTCAATCGAACATTTATATTCTTATCAAATAAGAAACTAATTAATTTTTTTAGATTGAGCGAGGCAAAAACTTACGACGAAGGAGCTAGTAGAAAGCCTACACATCACAATACAAAACACATACGGGCGAAAATAGGACAAAATTGACGTCGTACGTACCTAGGATTTGGTCAGCTAGGATATTAGTACGTGACGAAGATTATTCTTATGGTAGTACATATTATTGAACATTGTACAAGATGAATAAGCTCTTATATACACAATGCGTTATAAGACTGCACAGACGTCACAATATTGTATGAAAGGATACCTAGAAATTGTATTGAGGACTTTCGCCTGAACCAAAAAAAAAATGAACAAGGCGACCGGACACAAAAAGTGTAAGATGGCACTGACGGTAACTACGCGAGCTTGGTACTGACGCCGCGCCGACTAATGCAATGGTATTGCTGGTATTACTTAATAAAGTTTAAATGTCAGCATCCATTAGGTTATCGTCTAAATTACGTTAACTAAACTAGTACCGTTGTTATATTTGCTCTAAACGGAGCTACCGCATTTTAAGAGTCCTATAACTTTGGTTAGATGAGGATTCAAAGAGTTATAGATTTTAGTAAAGACAGCTTAGGTTAGACATTTTTCCTAATTTTTAGAACCTTACATAACAACGGTTATGACTCTAAATTACGCAGTGGTTTCGGGTAGAGCACATACTGTGTCGTCCGTGGTTCCGTGAAACTTTGAGTGTAATTATATGCAACTTTTGTTGCCAAACGGTCGTCAAATATGAATCAAGAAATAGGTAGGTGGGTACCTTATCAGTGCGACTGGACGTCCTAGGTATCTCTAT
>JAQFYT010001517.1:0-16127 GCA_034694925.1 Ceratophysella denticulata
CGCGCACTCTGGCGAGCTCGCAATTTCCGCCTCCGGCGAAACCAATTCAATCTTTTGAGTTAGCCACCCGGTATATAGCCTAGGTATTCTATGAGCTTAGCTGTGCTAAATCCCAGTAAGTAATAAATTTATGAAACATGGGATTAGCAGGACTCATGCGAGAAGATGAGATTGAACTTAAACCCTCCACAGCGTATAAACTTGAGGGAGGATAGAAATAATGAAATTACTAACTACTTGTGTGCATTCTACATTCTATATACTATTTGTGTATGTTTGTAACAAAGCTTTGGTTTTCATTCTGACGAAGCGTGGACGATTTAATGTACGATATGTATCTTGGGACTTACTCTTTCTCTATTAAGCCTTTGGGTGGATAAATATGGAAATTCCTGACAATATAATTCCGTTGTTTTATGAAGCTCTTTGGATTTTTTTTTCAATATACATGAGCTCAGTACTAACATTACACGTTTAATTAGGAGTTCCGGACGTATTTTATACGCAGGATATCTGAATTATACCCGGAACTTATGTAATATTTGTTTTTATAACAGTGAAACATGCGTCAACACCGAATCTGTATCGAGAAATTACGTCAATTTCAATCCTCATGATGCTCAATTTTCAGATAGTTTACGACGGTACGCTGTCGATTAGATACAATGGCTAATGTTGAACCTGGAACCCTAATCGGTGCTAATGGAAATTGAAAAGTGATATTCGATAAAACAAGGCCAAAAATAGCCCTTGATATAGGTAAAGCAGTCCACGAAATGCTAAATCATTATTGGATAGCGATTCGAAATTGATTTAGCTGAATTCAATTTTACTCTAGTCACTAGCGTTTGCCTTGAAATGTTTGTACTGTAATGATATGCTGGAACTTCAAACAATACAATATCCGATATATAAAACTAAATTGCATTTAACAGTATCGAATTCCGCTTTCCGCAGTTTTAAACAGGCGTTTTTTTACAATTTAATTCAATCTTAAACATGCTTAATTCAATGAACCACCAGCTTCCATTTTAAAAAAAGGCAAAAATGCTATTTTCGTAAATAATATTGCGCAAAGCGCCAGAACCAGGCAGTTCCATTGAAGGAGCTTTCTCCAGAGTCATTGTCCACAGTGTTGGAAGCGGATGTGAGATCTTCATTGTTCGTGTGGTTCTCCTTGGAACAATTTTGAACACAATACAGAAGTGGAGCTTAGAAAGGGGTTACGGAGAAGACGTATTGTCGTTTAGTGGGAGACGGGGATTCAAGTACACAAGCCCGTAACGACATGTGGGATCATTTGTCAAAAAATATATTGGACTATATAGAGCTCTCCGACGGGTCTAATGACTTCATCCCAAAAATGTCACACGCTTCTGTTCCAACCACTTTTTTCTCTCGAAACCTTTCAGCTTTATCCTAACGGACAGCCGACAACCGACCCTTGTGCCCTTTGTATGATGTGACTTGGTACGTTTTGCTGAGGTTGCGACATTTTACACTGGAGATGTCATAAGTCCAACTAATCGAGAAATATGCTAAAATTGCTCGAAACCCAAAATGTACTTGATTTTGTGTAATTTAGTGATTTTGACGTGACATCGGCGCTGTCCAAATTAATTTCACACTTTCACTTTATTGACCAGCCTTTTTTCGTTTGAAGCCAAAAAACTGCGATAACCATAACAGCTATACGAGAACAGGCGACGAGAAAAGAATTTGGCATAGCTTTTCACAACATGACACTAATTTATGACCGTGTCCGAGATGTCCCAAACTCATCTTTTGCTTGAGCGGCTAAATGCACAATGCTGATGCATCTTGTGCCAAACTTTCGAAGATCATCATGAGTATCATGTTAAACAAAAGCTATTTCAAATTACGACCTAAACTATTTCCAAGTTTTGATATTGAGAAATGGTAGGGTTATTTCAGTGCCAAAAATAAATATAAAACTTCTGAAGCGACATTACAGCCGCTACCAAACAGACTTTTACAGACTTGTGCTTGTGCTTGGCTTTAATGTCCAATTTTTATTAATCCCAAACGTTGCTCAAACAGACGGAGATTTGTAGAAATTTTACGATTGAGACCATTTGGCCCGTTTTAATCATCACAGAAAAAGCCCAGAAAGAGATGAAGAGGAAATTGGAAATAATAAAAACGCATGAGAGATTCTTCGAAAGAAGGCATTTGGGTTCATTTCCTGACAGAATGACGCTTCCACACAATCACCATCAACCCAGACGGAATGATGGTGGTTTCTATCTAGTATATACCGTAGTATCCGCCTGTTTGTGAGTTCTTTTTGCCATTGGGTTTAGAAGCTGCAACTGTATGCTGGCTTGGTCGGAGTGAAAATCCAAAAAGGCATAAGGATAGGCACTAACACCACATAGAGTACTTTCTCCAGCTGTACAACCTAGACACACTTTTATTCTTACGCTTCATCTAACGTACAATCACTTTTTGGACCAAACTAACAAAACAAACAGCAACGTTGGTACTCTTCTGATACGTATACCAATTTGATGGACTAGTTTACCATCGACCGGGCGCCAAGATTTTACTGTTGCAATTTCCGTTTAGAGGGATTTGTCATATACATTTCAGTTGTATTGCAGACGCAATTTCGGAGCCTCGGCAATCTTAAAATTTGAAAATCTACCCATCAAAAATTTTTTATAGGCTTCCCCATCCTGTTCCTGTTAGGAGTTTTCGTTTTTTCCCAATGTCCAATTTGGCATTAAGTGACTCTACCCACAAGAAGCTGTTAACGTCGTCAGTACTTAGGCCTTATGTCGCTCGTCAGCGTCAGCTGTCAGCTAAAAATTACTATTTATTTCCCTTATGGCTATCTTGACGCTTCAGAAAAGAATGACCAGCTCAGACAATGTTTTTCTGCGGATGCTACAGAATAAGGTATATCCTGGTTAGAGTCAGCCGCAAATTTATTACGTGTACGTCCAGATGCTCTGGTTACCACATTCTTCTTCAGTCCATTGACTTTCTCTTTGAAGTATTTTTTTTCTGCTCATGGTTCAGAGTGTGGAAGTCTATTTTGATCAGGCAATGATGCTCTGCGGTTTTTCTGTGTATTTATTGTTGATCGGAAATTGACATGAGCGTATCGTTAACTCCAGTGTATTGCAAGCGTATTTTGGATACATTTAAATTATATACTCACATATTTCCGAGATAAGATCTGCCTTAAGAGAAATAGAATAGAAATAACTCATAACGTAGCAGCATCCGAGATGTAATTATGCGTGAATACGTTTTTACGTCACGAGATTTTATTGAAATCTGAATGAAAGCCGAATGACGCACAAAAATGAAATAAATTTCAATGGAACAGCGAGAAAATGGCTTTCACCGGTGAGGAATTCATTTCTAAAAATGATCAAAAGTGTTTTGTAGTCACTTCGTGACACGGAACTTAGGAATGTCATTTGCTTTGATACTTTAATGACAAGGAGGCACTTGACACTCAGACTAGAGCCAAATCACGTTCAAGGTGCCTTTTCTTTTATATTTCCATTATTCCCGCATCCAGACTACCTAAATGCTTTGATGTTGCACCAAACCAGGTTCTAAAATGCCGGATTTTAGGTAGGGAAGAACAGTTTCATTTCAATCTCCGACACACTCAGGCAGAACAGAGGCCACTTTTCCTGTTTCCGGCTACGAGTCACCAATAAATATTCATTTATACAATTTCAGTTTTAAAATAATCTCAAATACTCAAATATTAATATTACGTTTTTGTTTCAAATATTTTGGCTTAACTACAGTTATGGTATACAATGGATTGTCTCAAAACATAATATAAGATTTGGCACGAATGCTTGGAACTAAATTCATGTCATAGCCGGAAACAATGAAGTATCATTTCCAGATTCTCAGCCATGACAGAGCCAGATATGACAAAGTACGTATTCATGAGACCATGAGTTTCATATTCATGTGTGAGTGCGGTATAGGGCTATAAATTACAGAGAACTAGACTTCCTTAACCCTATCACGCAATGAAGTGGGGCAGTGCTATAAACGACATCAAAAGACATTACATCATAATGAAATACTATTCCGTCTCAAGGAAAAGGGCTATGGAGATTTAGTTGACACTCTGAATAGTAAATTTTATTTTACTCCTAGGAACTTCTAGGAAGACAGTGAAAATCAGTAAATTCGAGTCAGATTCAGAAGTGGTTTATATACGTACGTATTACGTTATTTCCCTTTCCTAGACTTATTAGGGTTATTTGACAAAGACAGGCCTTGAATTGCTAGCATTACTTTTCGTTAGAACCGACACGTCGCCGGAGAAAGCCTACTTTCACCGTGCGATGCAGTAAAACAGGCTTATGGGATGCGCAATCTATCTTAATTCATGATTGATGCGACATTTGTTCTGAATTTAGGTGCTTTATGTTACAGAAATTTACCTGTACAATTTTTAATTTATGGAATTAGCTGTGAGACTTGTTTACCACGAAGTCTGAGTCGAGCAAAATTAAAATTTATGGGACAGCCTTGAAATCCCAGCTAGATACACATATGAGGATACCCAAGCAATGTATTACAGAAAGTCGCAGATTGAACAAAACAAAGGCCATACGAGCTATTAACCTACTTTTTGCCGTAATTAAAACCAATTTATGGATCGTGTCAGGCATATAGTCTCTGTTTTCTATCCAGCCAATTATCCAATTTCCAATTCTGTGTTATTTCGTAGACTTGACTCTATTCCATGTTCAAAATTAGGTCAATATTTTAACTCAAGAAATCAAATGTATTTACGTCATACGTGGACAGTCGAGTCGCCCTTGTAAGTACTTGAATGATTAATTTTATATTATCAATAAAGCTATAATAATTATAACTTGGTCTGGTTTGACACGCACGTCTATGTTACTTGCGAAGAATCGAATAATTCTAGAGTTTCGTGTTTAAACGATTTTCAGGTTATGTTGTACGTTTGAGTGTTAGTGCTGATTTCATTTTAAGCGTACAAAAAACAAATTGCTTAAGAATTGAGATTGTTTCGTGTTTTCAAGTTAGATACATTGAAAACTGACAGTATTTGAGTTGAGCTCAAATACATATATGTTCAGGTTTGTTTGAATCTTTCGTACAAATACATTTGTACCGAGGTGTTTGAATTTGATTCACAGAGCGGATAATAAAAGATGTCATGTGATAAGGTCTTGCTAATATTTATTCAAAGCTACGGTGTCAAAAAATTAAAAAATTTGAATCGACCAATCACCGCAACCAGAAGTCCAAAACTGAGCAGGAATCAACCAATAGGGGAAAGAATAAAACGTCACATCTTCATCATCCGATACGACCATCAAATTAGAACTCGCTTTAAAATGGCAAAAATTTTGAATTTGCTCTATTTTCTAAGATAACTTTGGACCTAAATTCAAACGTGTACATATGTACATATTCAAGAATTATTCTAATAAACCGTAACATACGAAACGAACACTGTTGTCTAGAATATTTGATTTTGGCAACATTGACATAGACGTTGACTTGTTCACGTCGTCGGTCCGTTTTCGGACAGGTTTTCGAGTGATTGATGAGCTGGGGTCTATTATTTGAAATTGGGTATGAATATCGATTCTTTTTACCCTAACTCGGCTATAGATACTCCGCTGACCCAGTAAACCACCGGGACCGGGTTTCAACATCCATGATATACCCCAGTTAATAAACCCTATACTACAGATATACCTATACCTCTACTTATATAATAAATGTTTGATTTGAATTTTGACCGTAAACGCTGCTGCTCTGGAAATGCTAGGGGGTGAGTTGATGAAAAATTTAAATCCATTAACTCATCTGACGAAGGTTTGCCTCAAACCATAAACTATATGTAAATTCAATCTAGAAAGACCCCATTTCGTTCCCACCAGTATAGTTGGATAATTGGAGCTACCAAAATCCTCGACAAACTTTCTCATTTCATCAAAAAATATTATTCCGAGAATTTTGACTTTTAGTCGTCGTTTTCCAGCTCAGGCTGCCTCTCAACCACAGTTATGGTTGAGAGCTTGAACTGGAAGCTGAAGCTGAGCCCTTTACAAAATACGATACTGTTTCTTACAATTCGTAACCGTATCGTACAAAAGTCTAAGCCTACTACACGTACCGTACAAACTGTACATAGGTGTCGAAAAGCGTAAATAAACAAGTCCTATTGAATTGAAGAGCCTATTTTACTCAACTTTCTTTTTCAGCAAAAAACTTCAAACTTTCGTTGAAAGTTTAGAAGAAAGTTTTAGGGTGGTTTTGAAAAGTGTACTTCAGAACTCAAGTTTGTGGAGATCTATTCCACTCTGCATTGTTCCATGACTTCCATTAAATAATGGAATAATCCTTTTACAAGGAAGATTCATCGTGCATCACATTTATTCATAGCTATTTCCGTAAACGAAGTCAACAGTTGGTTATCGTTTTCAGCATAAAGAAAAGCTAGGCGAGCTTTTATGCTTGAATTCCTATCAAATGATCCGTAATTAATCAAATCACAGCACACAGAAATCCTAAAATTTTTGCTACAAACTCGAGACTTTTATCGGGGAAATTTTGTGAATATTACACTTTACGGTGAAAGTGTTCGTACTGCTTGTGAAGGAAAACTACAAAAGTAGCTACACATGAAGGCCCATTGTATGATTGAATGGTATGGATTTACTAGGTGCTCCTTATCTAGACGTCCCAATGACGGAGATGACTGAAGTGCTCACGGGCCCACACGGAGGACCCAAGATGTCCAGTATCGGACCACCAATTGAGGACTCGGTCCCTCGACGATCCGTCACTGGCTACGATGCTACGTATCAAGGCAGTAAGTACCGCTAATATCTGTATTTCTGTAGTTCCTTATTGTTTTTGACAAGATTTTTATTCCTGGCGACGGGTAATACAGTACGCTTACGCTCATATTGATGCAAATTATCGTTGAATTCCAGAAATGAACTTAAAGCGTGTTTTCAAATTTTGTAATTTTGTGCGTTCTCTCGATTTTCGTCCGTTAGCGCTAAGAAATGCCGTCCAAATTTATAACTTTAGAATGATTTTAATCATACTATATACGAATATGCTTCACTAAATGTATGCGTGCGACCGATAACGAAATTGATACGTAGTCCTAGCCAGCATAGTCTAGTCTATAGTCTCCAGAACCATTACGGAGGTACCTATGTAGATATCTACTTGCAGTTTAATAATGCAATTCAGAGTAGATATACTGAAATGAATTACTTAAGCCGCGTGTCAAGCCTTCATCGGGGTCTGAATGAGCCCCGACGCCTGTCACCTGTCACACACAGTAAATAAGCTTAGTCAACAAATCCAGGGGGATAAATGCTAGCGGAGAGCGAGCGGTTTATTTTCGATTGGTATTTTCTATTTTCTGTGTGTTTAGGCTCCTCTGGCACTTTTCAATGCATGAGTCCACACAACATTAATTTCGAAGTAATTGTGTTTTGCTGCCGGATTTCCATTCAATATTCATGTGTAACCACGAGCTGGTATTTGCTTTAATCTTTCATCCATGACCTTTGGGATAATTTACGCAGAGTGTCTAGTATGCGATTTCATGCGCGAGCTGACAAGGTGTCGGCAATTTACTTGGTGTTGACAGTCGGCATGGCGTATTCGTGCGATAAATAAATAGCTTAAATGCCAAAAATTCGCGTCAGATATATTATGACAATTATTTATCACGCTCGTAATCGAAAACTCATTTTAAGTTAACATATCATTTCCTATCCAACCAAACTGGAAAGGTCAATTGTTACCACCTGCTGGCTGTGGTTACACTAAAATAAATATTTATGCAGAATCCTGCCAAATTTAACGATGTTTGCATTAGCGTTTATGCTATTTATGCATTGGAGCGGACTTTTCACGCATCGATGAGCGTGAACAGTGAAATTGTAACAAAGTTGAATTAACTATACGTGCAGAGTATATAACAACTTAAAATAAATTGAATCGCGACTTCAGCATGAAAAAATTTGATTTGGATTTATTTTAATACATACCTACCTTTGGTGCGTTGTTGTGACCCAGCCGAATTTTCTCGCTGACTGATCAAAGCTTTGTTAATGGTTACCAGAAGGCATAGCGCATAGCCCAGACTCTACCTTAGACTTGGGAAAACGAGTTCTCGATCCTGACCTGGATTGAGATAAACTAGGAAAGTTATTGCATGAGAGTCAAAACCTCAGGAGACTCAAATTATGTTCTGGTCTACGACTATAGAGCTCCACACGCTTATTATTTTCCCAGCTCCTCAAACTTTCTCCGCTTCCGCATTTTCTCTACTCTCCAGAGCATCATTACATTACAAACAGGGTTGGGAACATCAAATGCTTTTGTTCAAATCCAGTGTTGCATTTAATTTAACATGGTCAATTAAACATTTATTTTATACCGATGCCGGTTCGGTTATTCTAAATTTACTTAACGGATTTTTAAACACAAGCAAATTCTATTCTTCCCCAAGAGGTGGCGTGACGGTTGACCGGGCCTATCTGGTTTAACACTTATTAGTTATGTTTCAAAACTGAATTTCTAAAGTTATCCTGTGTTTTCCAGACTACCAGTAATCGTATTTTAATTTTACTTACACTTTTGTTGAAGATGAATAACCTTATTTTTTGTCATGATAGACCAAATAAAAACTAAACATTTTTATTTTGCCAAATCGATGTTCAATTTTTCCAATATGGCAAAAAACAATTTGTTTTGCCTAATCGGATTTAGAAAACTTGACACTTCTGTTTCATTTAATATTGTTTAAATCGATTGCAAATATTTAACGAAAATCAAGCACTACAATGCTCAAAGTTTTGATCAGCCAAGGTAATGAAGTCTCCTGTACTGGACAGACATTGAACTTTTCTATTAAACAAATCCGCGTTGATGACTCGTGTGTCCACAATATTATTCTGCAGAAGCCAGGCATGACTACAGTCACTGCAGTCTCCGACGTAGGCAATTTTAATTATGTTAGCTGCATTGTTGTCTAGGAACGGCTGGAAGGTGGTTTCATTGAGGTAGCTCAGGTACGGGTTGAAACTCAGGTCCAGTGTCACTCTTCGCCCTTTGAAGCCCGTGAAATCGACAGGATCCAATTGGGCAGCCGTGAGGCTAGGAATCCATGATATAAGGGATACGCTAAGTTCATGGTCAGAAGCAGTTTTGAACTCAAAAGCCTGAGGATGAATCAGAGTTAACACAATTAGGTAAATCATTGACTCAATACATCATGCTTTCTCTTTTGAATTGTTGTGCTCAAAAACTTTTTATCTTAAATTCTCGCTCTTCGCATGAAACACGAACTTTCTGGTTTTTTAAAAATCCGAAAATTTTACCAACCTTGGGATGAATCTTAGCAGTTCCATTGGACAAGATGTATGCCAAATTAAGATAGTTTAAGTTATCCAGTTCGTAGAAGGCTCGAACGTCGATAGAATTCAAGGGGACAGCAACGAATGCCAGGGACTTCAAGTTAAGCTGAGCTTGTAACACATTTTCGGGAATGTGACTGATCGGTACAGAGTTAAACACGGCATGTGTGAGACTCTGAACAGATTCAAGGCTTTGAAAAATCTCATCAGCATTTGAAAGATCCGGATACGAAACAATATAAAAGCGTTGGAGCTTGGTGTCCATATTGGAGAGGATTCCAGGGTGGATACTAGACCGGGCTTTGTTGCCTTCAAAATGTAGCACGCCTGCAGTGATGTTGCCAAATGCTTCGGCTGGGATTTCTCTGTTAAGAGTATTCATGATGTAGATCTCGTTCCAATGGTAGTTTTGATCAGTCTCCGCCGCAAATGTCTCCAATGCTCCGAACACTTGGGCGAAGGGAATGTCGTGATTTTCACATCTGATTGTACCCATCTCGGCGTCACAAATGCATGGGCTGATGCCTGTTGCATTTGGACACGGGCGTCCTTGGCTCACAGCAGCACCTGATCCCAGTGCTAATAGCACGCAGGAGAAAACTGCAGACGAAAGATATACATGTATTGTATAGCTCTTGTAATTTTTAAATCAAGACACCCAGGAAATTACGACCGGTCAATAAGAGCCCGAGTCAGTTAACCCGTTCTGTCAAAATGATCTCATTTTATAAAGATGCATACGGTTTTTGCCGAATCCTTATGTAGGTTTCTAAGTTTCGCTATCAAACACATGATTAAATTGTTTAAAAAGCTTACAAATTGTTCGGATTTCCATGTTGAGTGAGTCTTACTGCGATTTACGGCTTCGAGCTGATGAAAGAATAAAGACAAGAATGCCGGCTCGATTGAAACAATGTTCATATTTATACAATGCGGATTATTTACCGCAAATTTCTGTAATCAGCAAACGAACGTTTTCTTCCTTTGAGCGCTTGATAAGCACTATACATACAGCCTCGTGCCGAGGCTTGTCTAAACCGACCTTGATCACTCGAGTATCAATCAGTGATTTGATAAAAATTTTAGCCTGACTTTGAGTGGCCCAAAGCCCAATTCGATTTGTCGGATATGATAACAGGCTGGACCTGCCCCTGATGATACAATGAAAACGTTGGGTTGAGTGGCAACGATTTGAACACAGACTTATAAACGCTGCTAAAAATATTTTATGTCATGCGTAGGTGCATATTATTAATTTTTACAATGATTTCAACGCTACATAATGTAACCAGTACTTACGTGGACGTTTAAAACACAAAAATGCATTGTGTTTGTGTTCCTAGAATTTATAATTCAGGTTACCGCAATACATATTTTGCCCAACGTTTTTGGGGTATGACAATCCGTCTGAAATCCTATAACTGATTGGAGACAACCTATACACAATCAAACACGTGGAACAAATATAGCCTGCTTAAGTCAAGCAACCCTGAATACCAGTTCAGAATGAGAACTTAAAATACCCTTGCCTAACTGGCATGGTCCTACGTACTAAAGAATTAAAAAACTTTGCCTCGGGTTCTCTCGCATTCGCATTCTTCCAGTCTGACCGCATTGCTTTAAGTCATTGAGACGCTACGACGTCTGGACTACTCAGTCTACCAAATCTAAGATTCACCAAATGGGCACAAGACGGTGATAACAATGAACGCAATGAAAATGCCTTGTACTTTTATACCTGTGTACTAATCTTTATATATAAAGATTAGTTTTACGAGGTAGTTCCAGACCCACATATTCCTTGTACTGAAATAAACCGGGTAATTCCACGTAAAATTCTCTCCTGACCCCAAGAATTCCATACCATAGTAATTTAAACATCTGTACTTACTTATTCTCAATGCGGGTAAGGCATGAACGTATGAACGCCCGCACATCTTGTTCTTATTTGAAAACCCATTACGAGTCCTTCACTTTCGCCATTTATCACAGTTATTTTTGGATATGGTACCCATGCAAAAGGAGTAAAACACTATTTCAATGTCAGACTCCCAACCATTCATCAGTATAGGCATTTTCTCATTATCGCCCCTTATATGACACCCCCTCATACATTGGGAATATTCGGGTTTGTTTCTTGGTTTAATGATACACGGGTAGTCTAAGATCATGGCATTTTTTAAAGCTCATAACAGTAAGGTTGTAGATGTGGACGTGGTCGTATATTCGGACGTTGTTCCGCATTACAGAAAAAAGCCATTTTCTGGAACTGGAAGCATTATCTTGGATCTTATTTCTTGGGCTTTGGGTTTACAGTTACAGTTTACAGTATATATTACCGTAGGCTTAAGCTTTGAGCCCGAAAAACCGTAATTTCGTGAAAACGAGACCGGATCTTATTCTAAGGTTTTATTTTTGCCGGAACTGTTTAGCCTCTCCAGCGCAACGCATCTTCAATCTCAATCTTTCCCACTGGGTCTGTAATATGTAACTGTAATGTGAAAGTTTGGTTCCAGAAGAATGTTTTTCTGGACGTTTCGCTAATATGTACCCTCAGTGTCAGTCCATTTTCGTATTGTGTTTACTCCCAGTAACCACGGTTTCATGGAATTACATAGTTTTAGAAAATTGTTAATCAGATTACACATTCAACGTTTCGCAACCTTAACCACCGGCTTAGTCTTATACATTATGTATATAATTGCATAGCGGTAGGCTATTCGTTCTGTGATTGTGCCAATTGATAGGGTCGATATAGGCAATACCCGACTTGATACGTGTTTATTGAAACCAATTAAAAGGCCCTCACTCAAACGTTGAGCTCGTGCATCCATAGGTCTCAAATACATATTATCTGGAAACTAGGTCGTAGTTCTTCCAATCCAAGAAAACGAAGGCATCAAAAATTGATGGTGATTCTCCAACGACGCTTTACTGCTGGGATATAGTACCTACATATAGATTGATCCGACCTTGCGTTCATTGTTCCAGTTCGAATTTTTCCATTAGTAAACAATTTACTGGGCTGGCGTGTGTGTCATTTTGTGCATACCGGGTATTAGTTCTTGCACGTAGGTGAAAGTTACGCATATAACTCGCGTTGTAGAAAATCGTTACGCCCAACCCAAACTAATACTGACGTGGACGATGCTATGTAGTAAAGGATGCCTTCAGTTGTGTTTCGACCCTATCACGGACATTTGCTATTCTAGCCAGGATTGTAGAGTATTTCTAGCATTTTCGCTGTATTTTGAAACAAGATTTTTTTGTACTGTATATTTAAAATTTTAAGCCAACTGTGCTAACTGTATATATCTGGAACTGATGTGAGGTTTGGTCCCTTTAACAGGGCCAGTGAGGGACACTTGAGGATTTCCCCCCGTGAGGTCAACTTGAGGCGAGGAAGTCAGGGACGAAACTGACAAACTGGACTGTATAGTGTTGTGTAGTGTGTGAAGTTACCCCCGAGGTACAAAAATGGAGCCAAGGCCGTCGGGCAGTGCTCGAAGTGCTGTGGCCGTCGTTCTGGAACATGATCCACAGGGCAGGGCAGGAAGTGCTCGTCCGACCATGGGACCCATGAGTTACCAGGAAGATCCTGGAAAGCGCATTCATAAGCGTGGGGAGGATCCCTCAAGACCGCTAGGAAGTAGCTCTGACGCGTCACACATATACACTAGTCCCAGTAAGTGAAAACCCTATTAAATACATAATTTCTGTTTCAAAGTCAGCGACAAATTTTTTTGCAAAAATTTGACTGTTATTCATACGCAAAACACTATCAAACCTGGGAATCCTTGGATTTTCACACGGTATAAAATACGCCATGAACTGTAATTTGCGCATACGTCCAGCACAATTGGTTCGGTTTTGGAATATGGCGACAAAATTGAAGGTGATAGCGTGATTTCGATGATAGGTTGGAAGTCATGACTTATAGATACACATCGAGATATGAACGTATGGACATTTGCGTCCAATTTTGGAATATATTTTTTGCTGTCTTTTTGGAAATATGCATGCACTGTAGAAAAAGTCGTAAAGTGACAATGACAAAACTTAAACTTGTTGTTCAGACAGAAATGATCTGGGAATTAAGAGTTGCTTACTTTATGTCTTGATGACCAAAAATAGACTTCTGTATTTAATGTAGTCTTGAATTTTAATCATGTTCATTCCGTATTGTTATCCTTTGTGTTTATCCCTCTGAAGTCCAGACGCTTTGTCTGGTGTCTTGTGCTATGTCTTGGAGCTCGAGACACTCAGACGTTGTTCTGGACGAGTAAGAGAGACATTAGTGACAAACAGTTCTTGGCAGTCTTCCCACTCAACTACAGATAAGAAATATTAAGAAAGCGTCCTTAGACCCATGCAGTGCACTTTTATTATCACAGCGGGATCAGTGCTACTTTCGCTTTCATTTAAAACTTTTGTGTTGTACATACGTGCAGTCATCTGAGCTTTGGTTAATGTGGTATCCCATTATCTAGAAAAAGAATCATTGCCCAAATTTTTACTCTTTGAATTATGTTGATCAAAAGCATTGTAAATAATACATTAAATCATTTTAAGACGAAGCAGAAGCAGATGTTTACCATAATCCTCATTATTAGTGACGTCCGATGACAGGGCGTATTATTTATGACTTATGATTTACAACGAATTCGCATTAGTAAAACCATGTTGAACACAAAACAAGCATGGGTATTATTATCACAGTGATAAGATGAATCACAGCTATTCGGGCTAGGCTAAATATGTGTGATGCTCCTTTTTAACGTTTCTGTTGGAAGCAAACATAACCTACCTTGTTTCTGTGTAGTGGCAAACATTACCTACCTTGTTTCTGAGTAGTGGCAAACATAACCTACCTTGTTTCTGTGAAGTGGTGAACATTACCTACCTTGGTTCTGTGTTCTGGCAAACACTACCTATCTTTATTCTTTCCATGTTGTATTATGTATTGGTATTTTTACTCGTGTTATGTTACGTATGCCATCTATGTGTAAGTTAATGAAAGAGTGTATTGCATCATCCTTTCGTGCTGATTCTTGGAGAGGAGTGAAAGGGGAGGACGGCGTGTTATTGTGTGTGTGTTAGTTGGTAGCCATTATTATTCCATAAGAAGAGCTTGTACAGGAAGGACGTTAATTATTCTCTGTCTGAATAAATTGAAGTTTACAAGTTAATTTGGGTTTCGAGTTATATCCAGTGTCACGTCATTGCGCGTTGGTCTCATCACACATAGGAGTGGAAGCTAGAACGGGTAGTTTTAGTCTAAACTCAACAGTTTCCCAATAAATTCCATGTGCAGCGTGTCATATCGAATCATTATCGAATTCACAGCTTATCAAGGCAATTAAAACAACATTATCGGCATTTTTATTTCATAACCAACTTTATTTAAAGCATGCCTGGTACAGTTCATTGCGAAGTGCACTTACAGTATTTGCATCTGCTGTATTTCAGAGTCTTGTGCTTTGAAAATGGCGGTATGTATTCGCACCAAACCTGAAATTGCGTAATTGCTTGGCATGTCAACGTTGCCGGTAGGCGTGACTGTCAATTTAGATATGTTTACCGAACACGACACAGTTTCGCTCGCAGAGACATTGTAGCATAAGATGGTTAACATCAATGCAGTACAAATATTTTAGTTGCACTGGAATCATTTATTTGGGTTCTAAATGCTATCTCATGCTCCAATTTCTGCTTTAGCTAATCAGTTGTATTTGTTTTTCGTGGCTGTTCCTTCGTAGAAACAGAGAGCTAATTAGCTAAGGAACTAAAAACTAAATATGTTTTTTGGAACGATTTTTTTTTTGAAAGATGACGATCGTTTTGTTTTGTCTAACCCACACGTCGTGGCGTTTTTGTTTGTTTGTTTACTCGTCTTCAGAATATGTCAATCGCTATCTATACTAGTCGGTCTCGTTTTCTCTTGAGTTCAGTGCTCATTTGGGACGTGACAAACATTGGAGATGAGGCCAGTAGATTTCTTGTAAACTAAAGTACATGGACTTACCTAGCTTTAGAGAAACGTCAGTTTAGAACACGTCGAATATGTCTAGATGTGAAATATATGTGTAACAGGATAATGAATCAAGCTCGGATTTTATTAGTGACTCGAAGACTAATCCATCAGTCGGAAGTCGGAAATACACAAAAATGAGCTCATTTGTATGCGTACACACTCCGTTGTTTACGTGTAGCAATCTTGATTTGATGCTATTCAGTATTCGGTAGGCTTCAACAAGGATGGCGTCTTATTCTCTGTTCATTAGAATTTCGGTTGAATTAGTTTCTGTACTGTTCGCGGTTCTGTCGTAAAATACGAATCGACTTCAAGATACTGTGTGGTGTAAAGTGAACCACCGAAAGCTGCCGGATGCGTGATGCGTGTGGACAATTACTAAAGTATGTACATGTACGAAAATATACATACGTTATCGGTTGACAGGATTACGATGCCCATTACATGACCCTCAATATTTGAAGAACACGACTCGTAAATGCTCACACCATTAAATAATCGCCCTTTGGGAATTTTGAAATCGGTTGAATTCTATAAACAAAAATATAATTCACATATTCCAACAGCTTAAATCATCCAACCGGTATTTCCATCACTTTTAACCATTTTAAAGCTTTGGACACGGATATCTATGTTTTATGATGCAATTTAAAACT
>JAQFYT010001518.1:0-16123 GCA_034694925.1 Ceratophysella denticulata
TCAAATTTACTGCCATGCAGACTTATTGCACAAGTCTTCTTTTTCATGGCAGATTCTATTTTCTCATGGCACGTTATTTCCCTTGTCGAATTATCAAATTATGAATATTCCAGATTACACAACGAAAAAGCATCGAAACATTTATGGAAATGTGCTGTTGAGCACCATACCTTCTTCCGACTCAAAGCAGCGGCCAAGGCACCTAATGCACGACAAAACTTCTTCCGTATGGGATCCCGTTTTAGATACAGGTGAGAATTTGTGATTTACCAGATGCATACCTGGAATTAAAATTGAAATTACCGACAAAAAATAACCACTGAATTCGGTTTACAGTGGCCGAACGGAAATCCAGACAATAGCTCAGAATCGATCTCGACGAACCGTCCAGTTCGAGCGCCGACCAAGTCAGAGATATGCCCGAAGGCAGTCCCATATTCTCCGTGAAAGACAGAAACCAGTGGTTCCACAACCGGAAGCATCCCCAGAACTCCCGCCTGTTACTGTTGTGACCACGAGTGCAGAGGCCAAACCTCCTCGACCAATTTCCCGAGACGTGGACGTTGATCTTATTCTATGTGATGAACCCAGAGTATTGAGACCGAGAAGCCCGAGAGCCTCATCTCCGTCCGTGGGAGCCGCCTCATTGTCACCTCCTCAGACGCCGACGAGATCCACGCCTAGTCCCAGTCACCGCGCCTCCCCAGTCTCGGATGATCCCCTGGACAGTCTTATCCAGAGCATTGCTAAGAAAGCCATGGCCTATAATCATGGTTCCGAAAATGGCGGAACGACGGGTTCCATGGATTCGGATATCAACGTAGTGCCGAATAATCAGACCAAATATATTTCACTCCCGAAACCCTTGCCACCAGACCAACTCAAATGTAATATTTGGAAGGCTCAGAATGATGAGGACTTCAAGAAGGCTCCTGTTCCGGAACCCGAGTCACATTCGTTGTTTACTTCGTAAGTTCAATTTCAATCAAGAACGTTCAATATTTGGTGTAGGTATTTACCAATATCTAAATTGAAACATGTCCTTTATGTCATTAGGGAAACGTTTCCGACCGTAAAGAAGAGAGAAAATGGTTTACAGAATGGAGTCGATTATCGTGGTAACGAAGCAGCGACATTCATCTCTGTGGTACGTTACGTTTTGTGTCTATTTGATTCTGTTACAGTATATTATTTATCAATCGTTAGCTAATTTCGACCCTGGTCTGGTCAAAATTCGGAATGCGAATGCATATTTATGTCAAGTGCACTTGAATGTGTTAAACGCATGAATATATGAGTACATGAAGCCACATTAGCGCTAAACTGAAGATTAGTGAATGTAACGCTGCAAGGCAGTTAACTTAATTGTGACGCATTTTAATGTGGAATGAAGTATATTACTAATGTATTTGTTCTAACGCATATTTGCATTTGTTTGGGTTGTTAGCGGTTAGCGTTAGCCGACAATAATATTCAAACTGCCACTAATACAAATTCAAGATTTAATGAGAATGCAATGCGAGTATACCTAAGTTCAATATTTTCTTCGTTAATACTTTAGTATTAGATTTGTTTTAGATGTTGTTTTAATTTGCCGGTGCTGTAAAAAGAAAAGTTGTTGTTTTTGTTTACCTATAGGGTGGAGATAAGTTGACCCTTTCCTTGACCTCTCCTAAACCCACTAGACCCTCGGGCTCTGGCTCATCCGTCGAACTTGACACAGACAATAACCTTAGCGCGGATGACTCGGCCCCACTCCTTGACCCCGACTCGACCCCTGTCACAGTCACGCATTATTCCCAGAAAGGGAAAGTAGAGAAAGTTCCGCTCAACTCCGAGTCCTCGAGCCTGAATCCAGGCGGAGTGCCCGTGAGCAACGGTGGAGTTCACGGTAACGGCAAGGCTGGGGGTCAGGACGAGTTTAATGACGAGCGTGAAATTCTAATTACTGAGGCTCCTGTGGGGAGCAAGGGTGGGCATAATAGTAATCCGTTCCTTACGGACAGCGGGGAATTACGAGAAAATCCGTTTGACCAGATTGACGCTATAACCTCTGCACTCATGACGAGCACGAATCCTTTCCATAATCCTTTCCTCATGCCCACCGAACCGCAGAAGGGTCATGGGACTCTGAGTAGTGATCAAAACAGGGATGATCCTGGCTGTACAAAGCTCAGCCCAGTTCATAGAGTAAGTTTATTTCCTGGTTCAGGGTGGTAGCGGTCATTCTTTTTTACCCTTCTTCAAGCTTTTTCGGTCGTTCGTATACTCGTAGAGTATGACCCTGGGATCGCACAAGATTTCGGTCCAGTAGTTCTTTCTGACTTGCCTTTACCCTGTAGGTAGAACGGATTACCGCCTGTAAAAACGCTAACTGCTTCAATATACCATTTACCTGACCTTTAACTTGTAGTTATCTGTAGCTTTACCCGTAGATAGTTTAGTAGTTTTGGCTGTAGATTCTACTAAAATTTTCATCTCAACTAACCAAATACTAACTATGTATTCAAGCGTTGTGCCATGTGCCACTAAGCTAATGTGAATTGTGAAACTATTTACTAAATACACTAATACGTGCATGTCTCTGCTTCGAAAAATGCTACACAATATTGAAGCAGAACTATTTCGTATCTGTATCTGAATGCATGGCATGGTCAATCATAATCATGGGTTGACCAATCTTATTTGGCTAAATTATTGCTGAGCGTGCGTCTCAGCAGCATGATACTTTAATCTGATTTCTATTAGGATTATGGCTAATTAATTAATTAATTTTAATTTAATATTTCATGAATGTTAAATCAGGATGGCGAGAGACGAGAGAGAAACAAGCCCTTGACCCCAACACCTGTCCCGAAACCCAGACTCGCGTCACAATCCTCCGTTCTCCAAAATAATACGAGTAATAATGTGGGGACTCTGAACGGAAATAATAATAGTAACGGTTGGACGAATGGGACTTCAGCTGACAAGCCGATAATACAACGAAGAACCGTCATTACGACCCAGATTTAATAATAGAAAATAAAATGAGTTCGTAATTAAATTGATTTAAAATTACTAACGTTTAGATTTCAATTTGAGCTATGTGCCGGTGTTGTACTTTACAGTGTATACCTTTGTATTCAAAATTGTACTTTGGGAACGTTTGCGGAATAGAATAAGCGGCAATTATTCAGATGCGCTACTAATTAACCAATTAACACCATGGAATATATGTACGTGTTAGTATTTACGAATATTGCTTTGTTTGAGGGATTAGTTTTTATGTGCCAAGTTAACTCAAGTAAAGTGCTCGTGGTATAGCCCTTAGCACCCTGAATGACGTAATATACATCGAATTCAAATTAATGACGCTTTCGATTTTTTTTTGCGTTTGTACTTATAATGTTTCGTAGATGCCAATTTGGAATGTAATTGCTGCAATTGAGAGAACAGCTACGAAGCAAAATATGTACATGCTTTGTTAATTAGAATATTTAGCAAACTGTAGCGGAGTATTGTATTGTACCTTTTGTGTCCGTTTTATTCCAATTTTATCAAGTATTTAGTTATTGCAAGCCAAACTGTATTAATTAGTTAGCCGATAAGGTGTATATGTAGTATGATATTGATTAGAAACAGGAAGAGATTTGTGATTGATTAATGATTAGGCATGCTTACATGCTGCCGTTATTATTCTACCTAATATTGATAGTGAATTTGAAGACATATACCCAAGTATCAATTCCATCCATTTCCATTCCATAAATATTGCCTTATGTACTAATTCCCGTCCAAGAAGTAATTAATTCAGCTATATGCTATTAGTATTCCAATTTCCAATAATTGATTGATAATACTGTGGGTTCAGTGTGCATTTGTTTTAGGAAAATAAGCAGCGAATATGGGTAGAGTGGTAATAATTACAACGTGTAGGTGTAATTGAATGTTAATGTTTTGATTAAATAAATCAGAGTTAAGCAGAACGTAAAGTCTTTTAATTACAATAAGTATTGAACGAATTCAGTTTTGAGCACAAATGCAATCTTAATTACGAAATTCAAGTATTTTACATACTATGTACTTGCCGTCAATCTTCAATAGACAAATGCTGCAATCACAGTTAGGATTAACATGACGATCGACAGTGCGAATAGGAAAAAAATTCGTCCACTTGTTCCCTGTATCCGCAAGCAAACAAAAATTGTAAAAATTAGGTGTTAGAATTTTCCAATTTTGTTTAGACAGGCCATATTTAGAAAAAATCCATTAGGATTATGAAATGAAGTATTTTACCGGAACTGGAAGATCTCCCAATCGAGCTTCAACTGTGGGAAAATGTCGTCGAAGCGGCAGCATTCCAAATTTTCGATCCAAGTAGAAAATACAGCCCTAAATAATCAAAGTTATACTTGCTACTGGCAGTTTCTATTCCAAACATTTAAATAGTAAATTGAAAGTGCAAAAATACAAATGATCTACCTCCATAATGAAATATCCAACTGCCAAGCACGCCGTTGCAAGATAGACCAGAACTTTGGCTTTAAAAGAAACCTTAACAGTATGCAAGCACCAATCTGCAGGAAATAAAACAGCATGAAACAGCATTAAAATCCTTCGTTGGTGAGATATTTACTTGATTGAATAATCTAAAATCAAAGATAACCAAACTCACAAGCCATAAACGAGCAGCAGTATCCACAAGACCCATGAAAGAATTCAGCACTGATTCGGAACCATTTATTCGTATGTCGTATCCAGGAGCTAATATAGGTAATGGCCAGTAGAACCACAATCGTATTTCCAGCAATGACATGACCGTGCCAGCGTGGGACCCAAATCGGATGAAAATATCCAATGTACATCGCAATCGAGGCTGTACCGCTGCCAACAAAGTGGACCTGAAATAAAGGTCAGGATGGATGGACGTCAATTCCGGTACCTACCTATCGGGATACTTTACCAGTATTTTTAAATTAAACCTTGACAACGTACCCAATACCAAAGTGCCATGCCACGATAGGAACTCCGATTCAAGGTTTCCTTGTAGTATCGTCCGATAAAGATGGCAATAGGTTGAACACAAAAATTCGTGATAATATTGATGGCTCCGTGGGGAGTTAGTCCTCTGGTATTCGTGTCGTTCGGACGAAACGTGGTCACCTCACAAAGCTCGTCACAATTCCGATCGAATACAACAGTATATTTCCGTTCCTCAGCTTTGTCACAGCGATAAGCTTCGGGTAGTGGACAGAATTGACCGCCATCCGAATCTTCTCGTGAAATGGTTCGAATACAGTTATCATAATTGTAGCTGTACTCGAACGGATAAGTCGCCTAGGAATGAAGGTTGCAATTAAGACTATGTAATAGGTATTATAGAGACGGATGGCTCAGAATCTCGAAACCTTATCCTTCCACTCACACGTAATGCTAATAGCATGGACAGTGAGTTCGAAACCTATCCTTCCACTCACATGATGTGCTAATAGCATGGACTGGGCAGTGAGTTCGATTCGAAACCTATCCTTCCACTCACACGTAATGCTAATAGCATGGACCGTGAGTTCGAAACCTATCCTTCCACTCACATGATGTGTTAATAGCATGGACTGGGCAGTGAGTTCGATTCGAAACTTATGCTTCCACTCACACGTAATGCTAATAGCATGGACCATGAGTTCGAAACCTATCCTTCCACTTCCACTCACACGTATAGCATGGACAATGAGTTCGAAACCTATCCTTCCACTCGCCTGTAGTGCTAATAGCATGGACGGGGCAGTGAGTTCGATTCGAAACCTATCCTTCCACTCACACTTAATGCTAATAGCATGGACCGTGAGTTCGAAACCTATCCTTCCACTCACACGTAATGCTAATAGCATGGACAGTGAGTGGAAGGATAGGTTTCGACATTCTAAGCCATCCGTCTCCACAATAGTTAATATAATATTGTACAAATGTTGAAATTGCAATGTTATTTAGCGAAATATAGTGAATTACCCGAGCACTCCGATCATATCCAGAGAGTATAGTGGTAACTTGAGTCGGGTCATCGCAAACGTACAACTTCCCGTACCCATGGAAGAAAGGCGACGGGATTTGCTGGGGCATATCCGGGTATGTCCGAAGTGACGGAAGTTCATAAGGTCCGAAGAATACAATCTCATAGTCTTGATTCGCGAAGCTATGGATGATCAGGGCCCTGGAAAACGATTTCGAAACGAATATTCAAATACGAATGAAATCGACTCGAAAACATTTTAGCCAAACTTCATCTAACAATTTTGATATTTTTTACGAGCGAAATTAATATTCCGATAATTTTTTCTATACTCACGTAAATTCGACGGCTCGACTACGAAGACATGGCGGAAAATACCTTTGAATCGAATACATTCGAAAGGTCAATCATAATACCATAAACCGATTTGCTGTAAAATAATACCGTGAGCGTACTGTGTTAATGGTTTATTACCATTGAAGATTGGCATGAACCTCACCGGTTTTCCCAAGAATCTCGGAATTCTGAACACTGTTCAAATACCAATTGTAATCGTCGTGTCGGGAACACCCTGGCTCCGTATTGTCCAGCACGCAGTCGGGATGAATGACGACGTCTTTTCTCCTGCACCTGTAGTTAGTCGCGGTGCCGTTGCCGTTACAGTCCGGAGGACTTGAACCAGACTTACATTCTTCGGTCCCTTCTCCGAGTGAAAGGTCAAAGTCAATGCACTTGCATTGCATACTCGTGCCAGTGTCCACGTGACATGCTTTTTCTGGTTCCGTTTCTGGTGGACCAGTACAGGCACAACTTCCAATGTCACCGACATTACCGCACTTGTCTACCGCAGTAGCGGGACACTCCAGGAGTTTCACGACTGTCGAAGTACGCTGATACTCATTACATTTACACATATCACCCGATACTCCATTTTTGTATTGACAGCGACATCTGAAATTCCAGGATTTGAGACCAAGATAATGTTATCTACATTATCATGAGTAAATAGAAGGGTTACCAGTTTCCATACCTGTAACATGGACAGGGAATCGCACAGTCCGTTAAATTCCTCTCATCTTGAGTGGCAGGTCGTTTGCTACAGTCGAAGAGCTCGGCATCCGAGGTATCGTTAATGTAAGCTCGCGTGCTACAGCGACAGAAATCCGATTTGGGATCTGCAGGGTTAAGTCTTCGACATAACAAACACGGAGGTATCGTGGTTGATTTCGGATTCGTTCTTTCTCTAAACGTAGAGTAGATGGGCATTTGGTGGTGGTACACCATGACGGATGGTGGCTGTGAAGTAGCGAAAGGTCAGGTCAGATTAGTGTTTACGACTACGTACGTGTTTATTGTATATATTGTATATGTACTTACGACAATGTCATTCCTAGTACGTTTACGACACCCGACGGGTCGCCCTTGCGGATGTCTACAGTCGCTACAAATGATATCCGACTCCGGGTCCAGGAATTGAGCTGTAGCCGTCCCGATACCCAACGGGGAATGATTGACTTGAATTACGAGACCTTCGATCAGGGTTGGCTCACGGACCAGCTTGACACCTGCGAGGTACGCGTACGGTAAAAACCAAAAGGTCAAATATTTTGTTAGCATTCTTACTGTCGCCGTCTGTTTAAGCCTTTTACCTGAATTGTGAACAAACGAAGCTGTCTTACCTAATGGATATGCCCGCATCTTGAACGCCTTAAATTTAAAATGAGCTGTATTATGCATTTTCCCAACGGGCATGTAATCCGGATACCCACGTCCAATTCCGGCAGTCGCATCCAGTATTTGCTCTTCGTCTTCACTGAACTTGATTTCATCCAGCGATAATTCGTAGTCGAATTTCACTTTGCCGTACTGTGGATTTCAGAAATCAGAGCAGAACAATTAACGAACGAAATTAACGAAAACACGTCGAATTCGTTGAATTAAATATTATAGACAGACAGCCGTTGATCTTACATTATCACTGAACCGCTTGTAGTTGTCTGCAGTTCGAGCTAAATACGGCTGGAACTCACTGTATGGAAAATACTGCATTTCCGGTTCATCTCGTCCCGTGATACACCAGTTGGTTAAGCGTACTTCATCATCCACAAGTGTTCTTTTGATGGGTTTACCAAAGGTTACGTTTTTGCCCCTGAGTTTTCGTCTGGGCTTGGGCGTGGTGGTCGCCTTATTTTTATCCTTATCCTTATCTGCTTTCGGTCCGCTTACGACGAAGGCCAGGCTTAGACAAATCACGGTCACGGCCATTACGTTCCGAAACAACATTTTCAGGCTTCAGTCCCTCGTATGGTGCTGTATTTCAGAAAATCAAACAAAGTTTAGTTCACGAGTTGATTAAAGGCAACACTTTTTCAGATTTCAAAATTCCGAAAATCACTTTTTGTAGGGTTAAGTTCTGAGTGAAGAAAGCGTTGAACCGAATGAATGCCAAAACCGGGCATTTGAATTGACAAGCAATACAAGGCAAGGCCAAAAAGTTTACTCAAACCTGCGCTTTGGTCCCCGTTGAGCTGCGTATTCAATGTCCAGGGTCAATGAACGTTGCGGTTTATTGTGCATTCTCGTCAGTACGTATCGGGTCGTTGACCTTGATGATGCTTATACGTATTTAGTGTACAGGGTGGTTACGCTAAATGTTTTTCTCCCCCAATAGGTCATACTGTCGAAAATCGTACATGCGAACTTGTTACCAGTACACTACTACAGTAGGGTACTGGTAACAAGTTCGCATGTCTCTGACAATAACATTGTGATACAGAGAAGGGCCGTGAGGCGCAGGTGGAGCGTAGCGACACACTTGTAATATTTTAACTATTTTAGAGAAAAAGATTAGCGTCACCCTGTCCTGTACTGTAAAACTGTATACATTACATTCATATACTAGGACTAGGTAGTAAATCTTACAATATGTAAATCTTACAATAGGTAAGTTGAAAATTTAACATCTCATGTCACAAGGCGAGAACTTTGTTAACAAATTTTATTCAATATTTCGATTTTATATACCTATAGATAGCATTTTAAAACAAAATCCAAACAGTGCCAAAAATGTAACTCAAGAAGGATAAATCATCGCTGCCACCGTTGTAAGGACCAGCATTGAGATGAATAGACAAAACAGGAAGAAGATTCGCCATTTCGTTCCCTGTGAATTCAAAGTTTCGGTCAACTTTAGAATTTTGTTACTTATCCAAATTGAAAAACTATAAATGTTCGTTAATACATTGGTCTCTTATTACCGGAACTGGGAGATCACCGAGTCGTTCTTCAACGGTAGGAAAGTGTCTCCGATGGGGTCGCATACCGAATTTATGATCCAAGTAGAAAATACAGCCCTGGAATATCAAAATTAAAACTACAAGCTGATTCGCCTGTAAAATCTAAAAATTCTAATTTTAATTGAACTAAATTTAGCAGGTTTACCTCCATAACGAGGTAACCAGCTCCTAGACACGACGTTGCAGTATAGACGAGAATCTTGGCCGTCAGTGAAATCGGGACAGTATGCAGGCACCAATCTAATAAAATAAACGTTAAAATTTGATTGCGTAACCGATGAAAATTTACATAACTGTACATACTCACAAGCCATAAACGAGCAGCAGTATCCACAAGACCCATGAAAGAATTCAGCAAACATACGAAACCATTTATTGGTATGACGAATCCATGAGCTGACATAAGTCAAGGCAAGCAAAATCATTATCGTATTTCCAGCAATGACGTGTGAATTCGAGCGATGGACCCATTTTGGATGAAAATATCCAATGTACATGGCAACCGAGGCTAGTCCGCTTCCCAGGAAATGTACCTTAGGGTATATGAAAAGCCAAGGTCAAAGCATAAATCTAAAATTCAAATTGACCTTCAATTCCAATACTTACCCAATACCAAAGTTGCATGCCCCGATAGGAATTCCGATTCAAGGTCTCCTTGTAGTATCGACCAATAAAAATGGCAATAGGCTGAATACAGAAATTGGTGATAATATTGATAGCTCCATGCGGCGTGGGAAGTGGTTTCGGTTTCGCCGTGGCATTCGGCATCACCGTGGTGGAATCACAGAGCTCAGAACATTTACGATCGAAAACGACAGTGTACTTCATCTCCTCCTGGTCGTCACAGCGGTAGGCTTCTGGCTGGGGACAGAACTGACCGCCGTCAACATCTTGAATTGATAATTCCCGAATACATTGGTCATAGTTGTAACTGTACTCAAACGGGTATGAAGCCTATTCAAAACACGAATATAATCACAATTAAAACGTTAGGCAATATGTTTTATTGTCTGCTAATTTCTTTGATTGGCGCAATTTTTCAGAGCAGCAATGTTTTGTGCGCTATATTTCTTCGCAACACCCTGAAATTAACGACTTACACGAGCAATTCGATCCGTATTCGCAAACAAAGTTGTAGCCTGTCTCGGGTCATCACAGATGTAGAGCTTGGAGTAGCCATGAAAGTACGGGGACGGAACGCGCTGAGAGTGATCTGGGTACGTCTGAAGTGACGGGAGTTCATATGGTCCAAAGAAAATAATCTCATATTCCTGATTCGCGAAGCTATGAATTATCAGAGCCCTATGCATACACAAATATCGGACTCAATAAATATTAAATATTCAGCAAAACTCTATAGGTTCGGTACCTATATATCGAAAGTTTGAACTTACATAAATTCGACAGCTCGACTTCGAAGACAAGGAGGAAAGTACCTGGGAAATTGATACGCAATATTAATTAATTACCTACATAAAACATGAGTGCAATAAAGTTTGACCTTTTACAGATTTCATTTGATTATTCATGCTTACCATTGTAAATTGGCATGGATCTCGCTACAAATGAAAACGTAAAATGAAATATTGTTTATATTCGTTGTTTAAACGTTTTCGCTCAATCAAATTGATGTATTGAAGGTACCGGCTGCATGCACGATCTGCAGCCCTTGCATCTATTGGGTGTATTACAGCAAATGCATGTTGATTCAAATGCCCTTAATTCGAATGACTATACTGTTACTTGTGTTCGGTTAGGGCACCCAAGGAGCCAATACGAAGAATCCTAGCGATAACTACAATTAGAATTAGAATTAACGCTTCGTGAAGTGTGTGCGATCTTAGGGCTACAGTTCGCACACGCAGCCGGTACCAGTTTAAAGTTTTTCGACGAATCATGACTCTGCCTACCTCGCCGGACCAAGATTCTCAGCATTTCGAATAGACGCTAAGTACTTATTGAAATCGTCATGTTCAGAGCATCCTTTTATGGTATTATCAGCCACGCAATCCGGATAGATGACGGCTTCTTTCCGGCGACATTTAAAATCCGCCACCGCTGGTGTACCTGGCACGTTGACTCCGACACAGTCTTTAAGACTACCGCTGGCAAGACATACTTCCGAACCTTGAGGAAGTGCTAGGTCCGTGTCAATACACCTACATTGATCAATTCCAGTCCCGGTTGGATGACAGGCCTTTTCAGGCTCATTTTCAGGTGGTCCAGTACATGCACATCTCGGATCACCAGCCGCAATGTCGCACCTATTGGGGGTAGGCGGGCCCAGAGGGGCACCAGGGGCGACACATGACCCAAACTTAATTGGCGCAGAAGTGCGTTGAAATTCGTTGCATTGACACGGTGGACCACTATTCGTTGGCCCACTCTTCTGACAGAGACAGCTGTAATGTATACAATAAGTTATCTGATATTGATCAGTTTGTAACCCTGACCCTGCTTACGAATACAGTATCATTTGCTGACCTGTAACAGGGACAATTGAAACTATCATCAGGATCACAGTCTGGGATAACCGTTTGGAGCAGAGGCTTATTGGAACAGTCTCTAAGCAAATTTATGTCGAATGTAGGGTCATAGACACGTCGGGTACAACGGCAGAATTCGGGTGGAGTGGTCGTAGGGCCAGCAGGCTTCAGATCCTCGCGACACAACAAACAGCCGACTGGGGTTGCGGGTTTCGGATTGGTCCTTGTCCTGTACGAGTCGTAGATGGGCATTTGATGGTGATACATCATAATGGTCGGTGGCTGTAAAGTAAGAAAAGTCAAACGTCAGAATCGTTATGATATTGTAATTTCGGCGTATTGTGTTTTGTGTTTCCCATACACACCTTCGCGGTTTTATATACTTACAACGATATCATTCTTGGTCCGTTTTCGACACCCAACCGGTCGCCCTTGCGGATGTCTACAATCCCCACAGATAATTTCCAGCTCCGGGTCCATGAATTGAGCTGTTGCCGTTCCGATACCCAACGGAGATTGATTCACTTGAATTACGAGACCTTCGATCAGTTTCGGTTTCCGGATAATCTTCACACCTGCAATATCAAAACGATTTACATTAACTGTAATAGAGCTTAAGTCCATTACGTACACACACGCTATAACCCCGTTATGCGAATACCTAACGGATACGGACGAAGTGTGTATGCCATGAACTTCAAATGGGCAGTATTATGCATTTTTCCGGTCGGTGTATAATCCGGGTATCCACGTCCAATACCGCTTGTGGCACTGAAAATATGCTCATCGTCATCACTAAACTTGATTTCATCCAGGAATAACTTGTAGTCGTATTTCACCTTTCCGTACTGTACAAAAGTGAAGCAATTAGGTGATTAGCCATTGAATTTTATTAAATAAGTACATCGGTTTGCAAAACCGAGCACCGGAGGAAATAAACTTACGTTATCTCGAAACCGTTTCTTCCCCGTATCTGTCCGAGCAAGGTACGGCTGGAAATCACTGTATGGATAATACTGCATTTCCGGTTCATCTCGTCCCGTCACGCACCAGTTCAACTTCCGAACTTCCTCGTCTACTAGAACACGTTTAATGGGTGGTCCAGTAGTGATGTTTTTACCACGTTTCCCGTGTTTCACAGCAGCAGCTGCTCCTCCCGTGGCTGGCGCTGGAGCGGGACCTGAGGCTGGAGCTGACTTGGCGGCGGGGTTCGCGGCCCATGCCAGGCAGAGGCAAATCCCGAGAATGGCCAACACGTTGAGGATCAGCATCCTCAAGCGCCCAACTGCTCCAGTTAGAAATAGAAAAATGAGAACCGGAAATCAGAATTGAAACTGACAAATGACAAAAGCGACCACTTTTCAAATTTCCCTCAAATTGGTATAAGCATCTCGATCGGATAAAAACGTTATTGACCGCTGCGTTGCCAAATTGTTGAGTTCCACAAGTTATGAGGTAAAGGTCATTGACCCTTGATCTTTGTCCAATGCTAATACCCTGCGTTGTGTAATGTATTGTAATAATTACGTTAGCTGGCAAAAGCTTGACAAAAAGGGACCACTTTTCAAATTTCCCGCAAATTGGTATAAGCGTCTGGATCGGATCAAATCGTTATTGACAGTCCCGTTACCGCATCGTTCAGTTCACGGGTCACGTGGAGTCAAAGGTCATTGACCCTTCATCTTTGTTCAATGCTAACACTGTAGTGTATGCATTGTAATAATTACGTAATGCCAAGCACAAAGCACAATCCACAGGCAACAGACCATCATCGGAGAACGGATTCGAATTATAATTTGTCATTCGACTGAATTTCATTCTCCGCTCTGAGTGTGTGCGTGTCTGTCTTGAATTCAGAACGAATGTGGACTTTTGACTTTCAGATTCAGAAGATTCAAGAAGTGAAAAGTGAAACTACTGAAATAATTTAGTGTGACCTAGACTTGACCCGTGACCCTCCCTGTCGTGTTCAGCAATTGTCACCTTTTGATATTGAGATTCTGTCCTGCTTGGAGTCATCATGGAAGCTGTTGCTGCTCCTGGACGCTCACGTTTCTGGACATGGATTAGATTGATTTTTGGGATTCTGCTGCTGGTATAATCATAGGACTTCTCAATTCCAAAGTGGAAAGACTTAGAAGACTTATAATTATTTATTTCAAAGTTAAATTAACATTTTTATAAAATGTGTGAATATTGCAGATCTGTGGTGTCCTTCTAGCCACCGTCATTGTTGGGAATCTACGGTACTGCTACGAGCTAAAATATCAAGAAAGAACGAATTTCATGGTTCATCAAATCAAAAATCCAAACGGAACAAATTGGAAATCTTACATGGATGCCGGAAAGCATATTAATAGTTGTTGCAACAGCATGCCTATGCGTGAAAAGGTAATTTCACTGATTTTTGTCCCTAGCTTTCTGAATATTGAATTTGTACTGCTTCGTATACCTAGCATATTGTATACTGTTTCACGGTTTGGAATAAGTAATTTCAATTCATTTTCATTATCAACATTACTTCCTGTTTTAATTCAGCACAATATTGTAGCTTTTTAATGTTGTATATGTTTTCTTGGTGTGTAAAACAGGGTGGGTATGTTTCTCAAATATTCATTTTTCGGTTCAGTAAGATATATTTTTCGTCTATTTTTAGGTTGAACTGTACGCTGAAAGGATTATAATCTTGAACGTGCTGTGTGTCTGGATGCTAGACACACTGGTTATAATCTATCAATCTAGAAAAACACCATTTAGCGTCCAACATCCTGTCCTTCTTTCCATTGTCTCCATTGGCTGCTTAGCAGGATTAGGATGCCCTGTTTTTGCGGTTCTGTGTATGGTAAAGGAATCAATATTTTCCTGGCTTAAATAAAACAACTTTTAGCCTAAACTTTTTAACAACGTTTTACCTAAAAAAATCGGTAATCATTGATTTTATCGAAATTAGTTTGGTGATTTATGTGAAGAAAGGTCATGGTAGGTTAGATTAAGTGTAATTAGGTTAGGATAGGTTTAAAAATCCAGGAGATACAGATTGTAACGTTGACTATTTAGGATAAAATTTGTCAAAAACTTTAGGCTAAAAGTTGTTTTAACAAGTGTGTCGCTACGTTCCACCTGCGCCTTGCGGCCCTTCTCATCCGTGGTTATATTTCATATTCAAAATTATTATTAGATTTAAAATTAAGAATATGAATCATTTTTAGAAATACCAGTTTTTAGCTAAGAATACCATTTTTTGACCTCAACTAATAATGGTAAATTTTAAGCGGGCGGATATTTATTTGACACACTTCCTGACCTCCAATTTGAATGCAGTTTTTTGCATTGGTTTCAGGTAGGCTAGAGCTATTTTATACAGCAATTTTTATGTCGAAATTCATTAACGTTCATAGTTCATAGTGCTGCCATAAGGCCCTATGTTAGACTTTGTCCTTTGGAAATTTAAGCGGGCGGATATTTATTTGACCCACTTTCTGACCTTCAAATTGAATGCAGTGTTTTGCATTATTTTTAGATAAGTTAGGCCTCTCGAATACAAAAATGTTTAGGTCAAAATTCATTCACGTTCATATAGCTGCCAGAAGACGTAATGTTAACTTTGACCCCGGTTTTGACCTTGAAGGATGGGTCAAATCGCTTAGGTGATACGCGTCCCCTATCCTTACTTTGACCATAGCTTTGCGCTGGTACCAAAAGTTTTGGTCTAAACCCGTTTGTACATGATTTGCCGTTTTGTAGCAAAAAAGGGGTCAACTAACTATAATAGTGAAAATGTAATTAGTCTACTTAAATTGGCACCCATGGTAAATGCTTATTTTCATTGACCCTGATGATCTTGGTTAAGTAAATTTGTGAACATTATTGTTGGAAATTGGAAAGTTAAAAACCTCGTTAAAAGCCGTTTGAAGGTGTAATTAAATAAGTTGAGTACCGCGTAGTAGCGTGGAGTCATCCTGAAAAGTATTCCTGAATTGTACTTATTCTTTTTCTCCTGTCTTTGTCAGGATACGTGGCTCGGAGAGGATCTAATTGAGAAAATGGCTGACATGAAGCTGGTAAATTACTTTTTTTATTCTTTTTGGCTGCGTTTAATGCTACCTAAATTAATTTGTACATCTGGTTATGGTCACAGGACTGGTTTCTGGTTGCAACCTTCTTGGTGCTTATGCTGATACTCTTGATGTCACAAAAACGTAGTCCTAAAGCCGATGCTACTACGCGCGGCGCCCAAACAAATAACTCAAATTACCCTGGGTAAAGCCGAGTCAAAGGTCATTGACCCTTCATCTTTGTCCAATGCTAACACTGTAGTGTAATGTATTGTAATAATTACGTTAGCTGACAAA
>JAQFYT010001519.1:0-16120 GCA_034694925.1 Ceratophysella denticulata
GAGACTCTACTTCTACACTAGAGCAGCCTGCAGGGGAGTGGGGAAAAACGTGTAGGTACCGTAGGAAACCTCTGTACTATAATACTAACCTACAAACTTTTCGGGAAACAGAAACTTTACAACACCAAATGACACTATGTCGTAGAGTAGCTATAGTATTACTAATACGTAATATGGTTACTGTGGACGTTATACACGCTGAATCTAAACACCCTTTTAAGTAATTGACGCGGATTCGATTGTTTGATTTATGCAAGTTAGCAGCCTTTGCAGACGCTCACCCCAAATGAGCAGACGACAAATGCGACCACCAATAATTATAATCCAATCACGCACAAGACAAAACAACGTTCTAGTCACAGAACCGTGGCATGGTAGATTATTTGAGTCGGCTGAGTGAGGTTCATAAAGTGGAATGGAAATGTTCTTATAATCCAGTACATTTGATTCTACATTATATCATCTAATCTTCTGAATTAAAGTGAACCGGCCTGACCTGACACGTGGATGATAGGTACTAAGATGACGTATTCTATACAGATAGCGTAGGCATATTGAATAGTGAAAGGGAAAAAGAATCAACAGGAATAAGAGACGTTGCCCAGGAAACAACGGGAACTTCGGTAGGTATCGCTGGTGATTCTGATGCTTTATAAACCGAAATTTTATTATTATACCCTATAAGTTTGCATAAATGAGATGAGTAATTCCGCCGTCTTCATTTCGGAAAGGATCATCGACAACTTAGCATTGATAATATTTAGACAACTGTACATGTATAACCGGCAGATTGAACGCCTTGCATGTATTGTAGTGAATATGAGAAGTCAGAGATTACATTTGATAAGACGCAACAACTTTGTGCCCACAAATGTTGTTTATTTTAAAGGCACACCTGTGCATTATGTTAGTACTTATGAACTGTGTAAAATGTGGTATTACTATACATCTTAAATAATAACCACGTAGGAGGAAGCTGCGTGCATGTATGGGTGCGTGGTGCGTGCGGCCCGGTATGGGTGTGATTGGTCAATTCTTGGAATTCAATTTTTTTTTATATTTTAAAGAAATTTCAAAAAGTAAACAACTACAGGACGACAACGCGACGGGCCATGGTTGCCATGGCCACACAGGTTAGTCTTGAAAATCGACCTACACATTCGTTCTGACGTGAAGATTATCTATCCACAGTTTATTCCAAACTCCAACAGAACCAAGTGTACAATAAGCGTGTATCGTTTTCATTTGAGGGAGTTACCGAAGGTATATACCTACACGGCGTGATTCATTTTACGGAATATATTCAAATTTACGGACTGAGAATGCTAACAAAATTGCTTCAGTACAGTATATCGATCTCAGAGTAGTCATACAGAGGAACCGTGCAACCTTGATTTTTGTGTCAGAAAGAAGCGGTAGGCGGACTTTCTTTTTGATATCCATGTCCGCCCGTAGCTATGGAACTACTTTGTCGTTATGGGGCTTCAGAGAATTAGCACTTCGTTCTGCCGAGCGTTGAGGTGGGAGTAAGTAGACGGAGGGAGAGTTACATAACAGAGAGGACAGGAAGTGGCTCTCTGCTCCGCAGACCTGACGAAATCCCACTTTCTCTTTGTATATTCTTCTATACATTCAAATAGAGATGGTCCACGAGATTGGGCATTGGGCAAGGAGCAGAGCAACTCAACTCCAGTCCCATCCCCACCCAGAAAGCATCCTCTTTCTCCCTGCATAGTTTAAGCAGCTTCTGCTGCCGCAGTGGCATCTAAAACCCAGTCTCACTTTTAAAAAACGAACTCTGAGTTTATTACATATTTCATCAAATTCGGATACGAGAGCGATCAACAACGACGTCTCTTTGAATTGTTGAAACTCAGAGCTGGGAAATCGCACACCCAGACCAGTATCCTAATCTCAATTTACATGCATATCATATTTTGTATCCAATGAACTGAAATTTTAAAAATAAAAAGGTCATCAAATTACTAATAATACGACTAGTGTAAACAGCCAACGTTTGACCAGGCGTGTATTTGTCAGTTATAATACAAGGTTTAGGAGCATAAAATCTCTGCCTGTGCGTGGATTTTAAATTCCAGGGGCAAGCTCTGGAACAGACTGACAAGAGTGCAATTAATCATAATTTCCTGCTATTCATGACTTGAGTTCAGTTTCAATTTGACTCAACCAGTAGGTTAGTGGTGAAGTATAAGGCTGAAGCGTGACGCGGACGACAGAGGGTTAGGGTTTCGCATATACTTATAACATATCCCATTCGTAATTCATCTCATGTAGAACCTCTCAGTTAGCACTTCTTGACTTTAAAATTGCAAATTAGTAATTAAAATTGACTCTTCGTTCGTCCTGTATGCCCAAGCCAAGGTCGAATTCCCATGTTATGTGCTTCGTTCCTTCAGCAGTAGCAGCACATTCAAGCTCCAGCTTTTTGGGGCTGACGGCGTCCCTCCCCTTTGCTCTTTTCCTCCATCTGCATTAACCTTGGGCAGGTCTTACTCGGGAGCCCCTGCAGAATCCAGAGACGTGTTGTGGTATGGGACACGGGATAATGTTTTATGCATACAAGAACTTCTTTCTCGCCAACTCCATAGCCAAAGACTTTTTTTTTGGATTTTTTGACTTAAGTGACCTTGATTTTGAACGTGGACACTCTCCGGTCCAAGTCCAGGTCTCACTTTGTAGAGGGATTAACCTCATAAGCTTCAAAGCTTCTCTACTTTATAAATCATAGTTTAGTTTATGTATTCATGGATCAACCAATTCTTCTTTATGGAGTCCAACCAAATCATGTACTTACGATGTACCTATTTTGTTCCTTGCGTGTATGTAGGCTCTACTTCGAGTTGTTTACCGGGAATTGACACGCTATTATTCTTCCTAAAGATATAAGTGATTTGTTTCTGCAATCTAGTCAGGAAATTGCAGTTCACGATGTCAATGTACATGAGAAAAAAAATTTGGTTTAGTTCCTGTGTTAGTTTGCATGGGAGGGTTCGTTCGATTTATAGGAGTACATGACAGAATACGTGCTTCTCGAAATCAAGAACCAATTTGAAATCCGAGTTAAGCTCATGCCTTGTGTTGTACTTTATATATCTAAGCATTTGATTAGCCGATGCTTTCAATTATTTTCTCAGAATCTTGAGAATGTTATTCTTGTAACTTGTAACCCTGTAATGTAACTCCTAGCTGCGCAGCCAACCGAAACGAAAGCCGAGTGGAGGTTATACTCAGGCACTATTGGCACAAACCCTGTATAGAAAGATATTATCCTCTATTGATGTGCTCCCAACAAGTCAACGAAAGCTAGGAAAAAATTGTATTGTCAGAATAAAATGGATCCAAGTCAGAATAAAAAATGAGAGTATTTTGATGGTGAGCACGTCCAAGACCTTTTTGCCAACCACGGGAAATAAATCCCTACTTATTCCCTGCCTCGCTAAAAGTAGGGCTTTTTAAATCCAACTCCGTCTCTACTCACTTATATGACGACTGGTTTGGTTAATGAGTGCTGTACCAGGGCTGACTTTCTGCTCCTGAGTGGGGCATTGGTCTAAGCTCCTTTGGAACCCGCCTAATGCTCTGCTGGGAAGTTGGAGTGACAGCGGGGTTAGGAAAATCCATTATAGTTTATAATCTATTCAAAACTGCTTTTTCCTCTCTCTTTGTCTCCTGTGCGTCAAGGGGAATGAATTGGAAAAAGAGAAAGTAACTCCTGATTTTTACTCACAAGTCGAAGGCAATGCTTACTACATATGAAAAGCTGTTGAGATTTTAAGCTTGAAGAGTTGGATGGATGATATCCGTTTATCTTCCTGCCGAGTGTCTATTTAGGATTAGTTCCCTATGAATCATTGATTTCAATTTTAGTCGCCTCAGAGCACAGATAGATTGGAAGGCTGGGAAATCCAGGGCTAGTCGTCAGTCGTCCAGAATGCTTCGATTTACATGTCCAACATAGAATGGGCTTGCCATGTCGTTTCAAACCCAGAACCCAGACAATTGAAAAGTCAGATCCGTGAGGTCAGCGGGAGAGGTCTGCATCGACCGTGACAGCTCGTCATGCACACACCGACAATCTTCTGGAATTTCAATTTTCAATAGTCAATGGCCAGAGTCGCGATATTTTGACCTGCCATTGCCCTTAGCTACGTATACATATTCCTATCAATATGGGCTGGAACGTTAATTAAATAAATATCAGAGCGTTACGGTCAACCATAAAGTTAAGTCGCTGAGGAACACATACGCGTGCAATTTATAGACCTATCCGGGTTCGATTAAGATTACTGGTTAATAAGGTATGTAAATGTAAACCTATAATAGTTTGATTTTTGTTCCGAACAAAACCTTGGTTCTAATCACGCATCGCCATCAGCCCCGTTAACTTTTCTCTAGGCAATCTGCTTGCATGATGTATCGTAGAAAAAAAAAGTCATGATTAACAAGAGAATAAGATTCTAAGATTGACTTTGCAACAGAATTCTCAAAACCCAGGACTCAAACTCAAATCCGTCTGGTCCAAAAGTCGTGGAAGCCTTTGCTAGGAGATAGGATTTGGGTTGAGCAGTTCCCGGTCCGTGTGTGAATTGGTATGGAGAAAGAACATGATTTTGGATCTACTCCAGTTCTTCTTATTTGGTTTTTAGAAAGACATTACTACATTCCATGCCGAGTTCTTGGACTGAGTTTGAGGGCAGGCCAGGCAAGAGAAGTAGGACTAGGACCCTTAATACAATTTGAATAGGACGAGAGAGTCCTTCCTAGTCTTTTCCCCGTACCTACTTTCTCCGCAGCGCATGCCTCTCCTATGCTGCATAGAGAGAAAGGCACGTCGAGGACGAGGAGAAGCCACTGCTGCTGCTGTCGCCGAATTGCCTGGGCCTTCTAGTACAGGGTCCAAAGTACGGGGAAAGCAGCAGATTGCTTTGGCTTGGTTCTGTTCCATATCTCCGTGCACGGAGAGGCATGGGGGAATAATGGGACAGGCTCTTCTGCTCCTTCCTTGGCTCTCTTAGCCCGTTTGCATCATCAACATCGACCCATGACGTCAATCTTGAACCTATTTCCAAGCCGTCGAAGGTTCATGACGTCATTACCCTTTCCACTCCACCCAGATCCAATGCAATCATATATAGCATGCCACATTATACTTTTCGATTCTCCGATTTCTCTTAATCCCATCACGGATCATCATACGTTTTTGCCAAGCCAACCTATTGGGCGTTTCTATTGGATCCCACGTCTGCTCAACCTTCAGTGGATGTGGCACGAGAACAACTGCCTTGACATGGATAGGTTTACACGTCAGAAAGCATATTGGGTTGTAAGAAAGTTCGAGCCGTTTCGTGATATGTGATATCTGATTTATTTTTATGGGAAAACGATTTTAAAGCACTGATATCGTGTTACCAGAAATGTTACCGGAACCGTAAACTTTCACTGATTATTGGTGTACCTTTCAGAATGTAATTTGTAAGGTTAGGTTAAATGAAAGGGTGGTAGAATCCAGCGTTGTGAACCTAGCCGTACTTCACTAAGAATAATCACACAGGCACGCGAATATTCAGTAAAAGTGAAAGTTTCCGGCATAGCATTTGCCCAACCGCATATGACATAGGGAGTGTCTGCTCTACACCATTATATAGTAGTAAATTACATAATATAATAGATATTTTTAAACGCTCTGCTCCTATGTAATTTTGAATCTAGAAAACGCATGAGGTTTAATTAGCTAATTCTGTTATTTACTTTTAAATTGGGTGGAATCAATATAATTTGAATGGTGAAACAAAGGGTGAGCTATATTTAGTACCTGTCAGGTTAACTTTTGAAACCGACTCGGGTAGTAATTGGACCTTGTCAAGGTGTGAGAAGAATTGCGTACCGTGAAACAGGTCTATTGAACACTCAAGAATTGTCAAGAGTCCATGTAGTGTGCTTTTATTTGCACTTTTTCCACACTCTGGACCAGAATGAATTTAGATTATGCAAATACTCGGACTGAATTAGTCTTTGAGAATGTCGTAGACCTACCGGAGGACCTGGCTTATACAAAAATAGTTTCTTTCGATTATTTTTTGAATATAAATTACAGCACATAGTTCACTCATGCCTGAAATTGTCTGTTGAGCTTAACAAGCCCAACTATAAATTCAATTACGCATTACGCTGGAGTAAATGCGATTGCATACTTCTAACCTAGTACGGTTCCCCACAAGTATGTACGGATTGTAAATATTTACTCAAGTGTAACAATTCTTGTTAGGATAAGCTGAGGAATGCTTGAAAGTTTCCTGCCACAGTTTGTTTAGCATAACTATTCGGACCAAGTGTTGGCCTGTTGATAAAGAATTTAGTTACAATATAGTTACAATTTACAACCCCTCCAGCCAAGCTTAACGATAAGACGAATCCCAATTCCGGTTTGAACTCAAATCTTTTAACTGCTTATGCTGATTCATTCCAGACAACCAGTAATCAAATTATTTAATGAGCTTGGGCTCCATATATTGGTTTTGTGACGCCAATAAAGTAAGTAATGGTTATTACAAAACACCAGTCTTAATTTTGGTTATTGGTTATTACTTCTATTAATGACAAATTGCGTCATTGACACCAAACGTACACGGTACTCCCACATGAAATTGAATAAGAGCATTATTGCTGAGTTGGCATTACGTGGAAGTACTTAACATATAGACAGACTACGAAGCGAGATGTCATGTCACATGGCGACATGGAAGTAATGTCAGGAAATGCGGTTTTGTTTGTATATTCCTTGTAATTTGTCATGTCAGGAGATCAGTAGAAACCTGCGTGAGAATCCCGTCAGAGTCCGTGTCTGAATTCGGAATGCAGGACTTCGAACACGTACGCAGTTGCAGATTTCCAAATGAGTTATCTTCTCAGCGGCGTTTCCGCATGGGGCAAGGGAAGGCGGTCTCCGCCGCCCATCATGTCCTATTCCACTGTTGACTTTGTTCTGAAATGAGAAATTGGACGACTGCTCCTGTTGACTTTCTCATGACCTGCCAGTGGCGGAGAACAGTTTTGGCTTCTGTCTCCAGCCCCAGCCTCATTCAAAATCCTCAACTTCTCAAGAGAAAGTGCTGGAGAAAGTACGGAAAATCGATCTCACATACAGAAGTTGAGGAAACAAAATTCGTCGCGCGACAATCTCAGGGCGAACAGTGGAGCTGTTTCAGAGCCCATATTTATCAATTCTCAATTCACATATTTAGGCTAGGTTAGTTCGTTAGTTCATTCTATCTGTAGATATGGTTTCGTAATTGGTTGCCAGTAGTGCATGGTCAAATTAAAGCATTGAATAACGCATGGGATACGGAATCATTCATTTCATTTCACTTATTGTGATCAGGTGTTGGGTATTTATGTAATATGAAAAGTTCTAACCCGTTGAAAAACACATAAATCGTTAAATCTAACGCTTCAGTTTTACAAAGAAACACGTCGGCCGGCAGCAAAATATTTTAAACTTAAAATATTGATCGTAGTTGTAAAAGTGTTTCCGAATCGTCGACGAACCATACTGGAATACATGAGTCGAAGTGGTGGATGAAGAAAGTGAGAGCTTCAGTGGTGGCATTTGACATTTATGAGAAGGAACAGGGAAACTATTTTTTAGAATTTTTTTCCAGACCAGAAAGGCGTAAGGAGAAAGATTCTTGAGCTGGAGCATAAATGGAATGAGAAAGGTAGTTCCTACTCGGGATTCTGAGACTTGGAAAAACCAGGGTACACGGGAATTCTTCGACCCAGTAGTCACACATGTGACTCTCATTCTGTGGGACAGGTGTGAGAGCTGAGTAGGGCTGGATGCCACAGAACGGTGTCTTCCTTTAGGAATCCAGCCGTGAATTGGCAGCGTCTCGGGCAAAGGTAAATACAGATAGTTGAGCTGACTCGTCTGCCTGATGAGAGTATTATTGGATACGAAGTCTCAAAATAACTTTGGCATCCTCATCCCAACTAATAAAAAAGAGTTGCATGAAGTTGGATGAAATAGACATTTTATATATAGTTCCCAGGTTGAGTATATCTGCGTACGTAAGGATGTGTGTATCTGCATTTCTTCTGTAGGCGACAACGACAGGAGTTTTCGGAAATACGATTTGCAACGGCTACGAGGATCCACTTCACAACCCAAATTCCTTGTTTTCAGTTTTCGTTACTCCGGTTATTACATTTTGAAAAACCATTTTCCTAAGTTTTGATCGGAGCGTTATTTGCATCAAATACAACAAATAAGTCAAAGTTTGTAATGATAGATTTCATATTGTTTCGATGAAGGATCGCGTAATCCAGATGCGCACGCTATTTGATAAATATTTGTAAGCTCAAATAGGGGAATCAATATTCAGATTTATTCTGTCTAAATAAATGAACTTGGCATAAATGTATGTGCTGCTTTAGAGCAAGACATGTATTGAAGAATAGTATTAAAATATTTTGCTATTTTTAACTTTTCAATTGTCGATCGTCGTCAACCTCCTGCTATTCAGTTACATATAGGAGCACAGCCGAACAGTAGCTAAATTGAAACAGCTGGTATACTATTGCATTTGAAAATACTCCATAAACACTTGTGATTAAAATTGGATTTCGTCAAATAGGTGAATATATTTAGCTATAATTAAGGCATGCAAGCAAGTATATCAGTTAAACACCAGACAAATTATTTCTCAATACAAGTTCAATTCCAATTTTTAATTATATTAGTTATAAAACATGGATTTCCAGAAATACACCGTCAATTTCGCAATAGTGATACTCTCATTCTATTGTGAGCCATCGGAAATCACGAGCTGAAGTACTGACAGCGTAGCATAAAAATATATAAATAGCATCTGGATTTGTGTTAGCGTTGAGTCCCAAGATCGGGTCACACAGTCACAGTAGAGCCATTCATTTCCCTAACAAACAAACATGTGTATCCACTTTGGAAAAGCCGATTTCGTGCTCGTCATTCGCCAGCAGCATAGCATTTTAATTCTCTGCACTTCTTCTTCACGCATCTTCCGTCACTCATCTCAGCATGAGCTTATTTCTGTTTCCCAGTTTCATGATTCTGTTTTCTATTGTGATGACAGAAACAGAAGCCCTCATCGCCCGTCTGTACCTGTCCTTATTTATGTATTTCTGCAGACTGATATTACTACATTCTAGTACATATAATAGTAGTTCACCCTAGCTAAACAGTTGTATATCGCTGTTCCGTACATACGTAAATGGTCAAAATAGACTAACGCCGCCGGATCCGGATAAGAAACAAAAAAACGGACACTGGGTTTACGGTTTAGGTAGTCCGAGTCTGAAATGCACATTAATTGGAACCAACGGTAACATTACTTCAGGATTAATGAGGTCTGTAAAATTGGAAATTCATGTGTTGGCCCGTATTCCACTAGAGTACAATTGACTCTTGTCTTCCATTTCATGCTACACTACATATATAATCATATTCACTCGGACATGGCTCCAGGGCTCCACTAAATGTGGAGCCATGGAACCCGTATTAAAGTAGATTCTCACCTGTGCTGTACTGGTTACAGGTCTATGAAACGACTAGTAGTGCAAGTAGGCCGATCAAAAATTAAACAGGATGAGGAATATGGGAATACTGTACGGAGATAAGGTTTAAAAATTTGATAGAAGAAATAATACGCGGATTTAATTCGAACTGGTATGCTCATTCTTCATGTAAGATTGAATTTAGATGTTTTGAATCATTAACATAGATCACCAGCATTGAAAACTGAAGTAGTGTAAAGTCCCATTATTAAGGAGAATCAACATCCAAAAACTCAATCTCCCAAGGAGCTCGTGTAAAATTTAGTCGATGTACGACCTCGAATACCCAAGTGGGGATTTGTTCTCAACTGGATAGGCTGTAAGGGAGCGAGCAGACAATTCTATTCTGTTTCTGATTCTTTGAAGCTACATAGGAAAAGGATTAAATTGAAACGGGAAGGCGAAAGTCGGGATTGTTGAGACTCAGTTCCAGCTCTACGTTTACGAGCCTTGTTGGTTTTCCAGGTAGGCCTTCTTCTATCACCTACATAGTACATTACAGAGCACGGAGAAAGTTCGTAGAGGGAATTGTAAGCTCTCCGGAGCCTCGTCAAGTACGTCTAGTCTAGTATAGTCCTAGCTATAGTTTGAGAGGACAGTGTACAAATTATTATGAGCCTGCTAATTGTCTCGTATTTCTTCTCCAGCCTGACGTAAATGTGTTGGTGGCTCTATGGTTGGGCCATGTATCTACACAAGGGCCTGCTTTTCATTCTCCATGCATGATGGACGAGCAGAGGATGCTAGGCCAAGTCCCAATGTGGCAGAGTGCTAATAATACGAGGATTCGCATAATAGGGTGAGCGAGGTGAATCTCGTTAGATCATCTCTGTGTAGTACTATAGTCATTTCGTAACTGAATTCCTTGAGACTGTTTGAATTAAGGATTAGTGCGTTGATATGGACTATGGACTTCCCACTCGGCTGTGTTCTGTGTCTGTCTGGTTCAGCCTATAAACATGGCCCTAACAACTAACTTCTAACCTATCTAGGTTCTAGGTTGCTACCTATTTTGAACTCTCTATGAGCCTGAACACACTAGAATATTCATGGAGGTATACGGAATTTGAATATTGATTCAGGTCCTTCCTTCCCAACTACCTAGGTACATCCTACATGGTTCCTGCTCCGAGTTTATGGTCTGTAATAAGGAATAATGGGAGTAGCGGAATATTGATTCTAGATTTCTCTCGTCTTCAATTCTGTCACAGAAATAAAACTTCTTGTGTGTGTGTGTGTGCAGACTACCTTTAACTCGTAAATTAGGCTGAACCTTGTGGTTTTCTCCATTCCTCCCTTTCCATTTTCATGGTCATAACTTTCACCTACGCTACGCTATCTAGATCTCGACTTGTACGTGTGCGCTATGCTGTTACCGTCCACGTATTCCTCTATCGCCTCTGGCTATTGTAGATTGGTATATAAAAGTGTTTACCAATTTATATACCTATTCAAAGATATCTGATGTTATCTGATGTTATCTGATGTTATTGTGTGGAAGCCTGAATAAAGGGTTGTATATACTTCCTATTCAAAGATGCTATATCTCAACTTCAACTTCTGAATCTAGCTCGATCCAAGTAGTTTATCACCGATCGTAACTCTAGCGCGATGTCGACCACCTATAAAAACTTAATTGCTGTTTCTTGATGAAGTCTTTACGACGTTCCGTGGTGTTCCACTTAAGATAAGACTGCCGTTAAGCTCTAGTAAAATTTTAAAATCTATTGAGTAGCATGTAAGGTATTAAATTCAGAAGGTCTCAGCTCAGTGCCAATTCAAATGCCTAGAAGGTTAAGGCCGAATATTATTAAGTTATCCATTAAAACATGAGACGGTAACAGAGGCTGTCCGTATGTACTTCCTCCATTCCCATTATTCTCTCTGTTCGTGCACAAACTTTCTCTGTCTGCATTTTCTTCATGTATCTGACATTGATCCCTCCGTGGCTTTGTGAGGGAATAGATAATTAGGAGAAGTAGTTCCCTTGTTTGACTTTTCAGAAGTAGTAAAAAGAATGGTATTGTACTAGTGCAGTAGTCGTGGGCTGAAGTAAATTAGAGACGGACGGACAGATAGTCCTCCTTCACGAAAGCGGCCAGGCATGGGAAGAGTTGTGAATTTACGGAGATCCACTGAATGGTTTATTGGGTTCTAGAGTCCACCTATTAGAGCCCGAGATGAGATCTAATTGAAGCGAATTGATGTTCTGGACTCCCGGAGCTCTCCATGCAATATCAAATAACGAATGGGTCTCGTCTCTCTGGGGCTCGGCTGCCGTTGGGTGTGTTCCCTGGTTGCTGCCTCCAGTTATTCCGCTCTTATTTGCCATTTCTGATATTAGATTAGCTCTCTGGAATTGAGCTCTGCATACTGTAGTAGTGCTGTGCCGAGAAGCAGCAGGAGCAAATACCTACCTAAATACATAGGACTTTTCTCCACCTACCAGTCTCATGCTCCACCGACTTATCCGTCCACACTTCAGCTTGGATTCTATACGAAGACTTTTTACACTCATGTGCTTTCACCGCTTCTCACTTCTCGACTTGACATTGAGGAGTTGGGACGGGCCTTACACCTTACGGAAGACTAGGTTCCTATCTATGTGGAAGGAAGGAGAAAGTGAGCTTTCTCCTTTGGCTCTGTGGCTCTATGCGAATCCAAGCACTGTCTCTATGTGTACGTATCACGCTTCTGCTGCCGCATTTGAATTTGAAAGTGAAATGACATGGGTACAATACGAGCCAACCCAACCCCTTTCCTCTATATGTCTCTTATCCGGGTTCTATGTTAATTCCGCCATACGGCAATGCCACAGCTTTAATCTTACGCAGAACTAACACAAGAATCGGTGAAATTTAAGGCCTTGATGATTAGCTTTATGTTATACCTACGAGGTTTAACTCACAAAGCTCGATTGTCGGAGGTCGGAGCTCAGAAATTCATTTCGGCATCGAGACGCAACATAAAAAGTGGGTAAACGTGTACCTAACCCCGTGTGTATTGATTTTCCTTTCATATTACTGATATCTCGAAGGTGCTCAGTAGGGATGGAGATATATTGAAGGAATAATTTACTTTTACTTGAGTAAAGAGAGCTAAAAGTTTATTTTGTTTACCCATCTCCTTAGCGGAATGGGATTCACTCTCCCCGCACTTCATTCTCCATCAGTTCTTGGAGTATTGTGTGGCATTCTAGCTTAGATCAGCGGCGGCTGGTGTATCGATGGACATTGACAGTACCTATTTCGGCAGGGCTGAACAGCAACAGCATCACCCACACAATTTTAAAACAACACAGCCTTTATATAGTATACAAAATGCCTATTGTTCATACACGAGCCTGCATTAAAAATGTTTACTTTAATTATTTGTTGATTTAAGGATTTGATAGCTCTGCACCGTCCTTGTTTCTGCATAATTGAATAGACTTTCATTGATTATGCGGAGATATACTAAACCTCTTTCCAAAGAGCCCGACTAATATTTATTCATAATATAACATCCTACACATGGTACGTCCACACTGACGTAAGCAGTTTTGAAGACATTAGTTTGAGTAAATATTTTCTGTCTGAAGCTCCTATTCATTTTATATTTGTCCGGATTGGAAGTTGGAAGACTTAAAGTCCGGGTAGGACATAGCTATTCCATTCTCCATTCCAGTTTCGAATTGCAAGAGTTATGGAACGGGAGTTAGAGCAGGATTTCATTACTTGCTCTCCCATCCTTTTGTAATGAGAGGAGGCTTAGGAATAATGCAATGAAGTGAGGGAAACCTGAAGGGCCGGATAGAACCCGACTCGGGATGGAGAAGACAGTCTGATGAAATTCTCGACAATTCTCAAAAACGTCCTTTTGCTCAAGCTCAGCTTCAGTTCAGCTGACGGACCCAAGAACGGAGAGAGAGAAGTGTCTCTCTGCCATTATGCAGCTCAATGTGAGGCTCTTCCTATCTCCGTCCTGGGCTTGGGTCCTTGTAAATGACGGGAGTGAATTGGTGGATAATGGCAAGGATTCCGCTTTGAATTAGAGGACGTTTGTCTATTGCAAGGTTTAATAATTCACTCTGTAGAAGAACTCGGAGTTGCTACGACATGGAGTCATTCCCTAGACGTCTAGCTGAGGCTTGCTGCGGCGGAAGTTTTTGCGCAACGCATGTAGGCGCAGATTGATTTTCGGGTAGAAAGTGTTCCTTTCGGAGAATCCGGGAGCGGGTTGCGGGAGGAAAAGAGGGTGGGAGGGGACCATGGAAAAGCCTCCCGGTCCCACTTCGCTCCTATTTCCTTTCCCCCAAACTCTCCGCCGCCGCTCCCCACTCCCAGCATTACAGACTACTCGGCTCGGTCTGCACCAGAGCCAGAATAGAAGAGCCCGCTCGGAGTGAGCCACAGTCCGACCTCGGAGCAACTTCACACTCAGCCCTATTCAGCCACGATGAGCCTCTGTCATCCTTCCAGCTCAATTTCAGCCTGAGAATTAAAATTCAGTTCCTGAGGAAGTGAACACGGTCCGCTGAACTCACCTGCCCACCAGTGAGTGACTGTGACCTTATTGGAATTTGAGCAACGGATAGGCGTCGTGGAGAGAGCATTATTGTGTTGGATTGTGTGTCCCAGTGCCACATTGGAAATATGTCCTCTTTCGCTCTCTGAAGTAATAATAGTCTTGGCTCAAGATTGAAGAAGGTGGGTGCTCTGGGGAGAATTACCAGCTTCTCCTGCCGCTCTCCTAGCCCACTCCTATTCTTCGTTCAGGAAAAACTTACGAGCCCAGCCCAGCTACCGGAGCTTTAAATGACGATAGTGAGATTGGATTTCCAATTTGGAATCCATTACCTAATGTCACGGGAGGAACGGAGTTGACAAAGTCCGATATTTAGCACCTCCGCTTCTCGGATTCCAACCTAATTCTACGAGGTACTTACTTTAATTCTTTCACTTTCTCCTGGTGTACAAGGTTTTAGGTAGCAAACTGGTTAAGTGCCCAATTGACAGAGACGTGCTTTTAGGTGACACCGGCGGCGTGAGCGCAACAGTCCATTTCCTGGCTTTATCATTGTGTGTCAAGTAGTACCAGGGGTGTCGCAGATTTCTGGTGGACGATTCCGAGAGTTTTGTTTCTTGTATCGATTCATTTTGATTCCAATTAGGAACGAACGCCGTATTGAGCTTTTTCGCTACAGGGGTTTGCTTGGGTTGTGTGTTTGCTCTACGCACAGTGAGGTTGCGTGGCGACAATGTGCTAGTGGGACACTTTCCCTAAACGCCGAAGCGACCTGCGGATTGGCTCGTAGGAACCACCTTCCTGAATATGTCTGTTTATAACGATGGAATGAGTGGGTTGACGTTGAATATTGAATTTGAACACAGAGGGAATCATACTTTTGTCTATAGTTCCATCATTACGGAGGCTAGCTAGGATGGGAGTTGAGTAATATTGGCTCGACAGAAAGGGAGCCTAAAAATGTCGAGTTGTAATACCTATTATTGGATTATTGTGTTATGTGGAGGGTTTGGGGCTGGAAGACCCGGGTCTCTGATGTTTGCGTGGCAGGCACTCCTACTCTCTCTCCGCACTCTCCCGTCCTGTCCTGTCTTTTCGGAGGCCAGGCAGTCTGTCGACACGCAAACCTTAATTTTAAATGAGATGAAATGAGCCCGAACCATTAACTCATCCCAACCCGAACTAACTCCGCTGCTAGGCCTGACTACGGGGGAGGGGGACTCGTAAAACGAAGACTAAAGCAATTATTCTGTAGGCGGGCATATTTTATTCAATTCAGTTTTGCATTCTAAAAACCTTTTCTACGAAAAAGCCGACTTATGCAAAAAGTTGAATGTATTTCCCACTGGTATGTATAACTACACTTCTAGATGGACAATTTTAGGGTTGACTTCCAGTAAATCCATTTATTAAATAGAAAATTTCCAGTTACACGTTGAGTGCAACTGTTTTTCTATTCCACGAAATTTTGGGATTGAACATTGAACAACATGTTGTTGCAGTTCTGGCTGATTTTGATTATGCAAGATAAAAGTGGAGGGGCACTCGAACCAACTCTGCAGTACGCAATGTATTGAATGATCGCATCGGCAATAAAGTGGGGCTTGGCTGTTGTGTGTGTATCTATGTACTAGTGAGTAAAAAAGTATATAGAACACAATTTTGATACTGCAAGGTAGCTCACTTCTAAATGGGCGGATGGCGGATATCCACACAAGTTTTGGAGATATGCCAGAGATCCCGTGACAAACTTGCAGTTTTTTCTCTCTGAAGGACTCTTTTCATGTGCCCTACTGTCTCTCCTCCTCAATACATTTCCCTTTGCAGTATATTTCGCAGGATGAGGTTTTCCTATGGCTTTTGTGCTCTTTTCCATGCCTGACTCACACCTCTCGCACGTCAGGTCACCGTGTGCAAATTCGTTTAGGGTGGCATTTTTCGATGCCATGAAAAAATAGAATATGCCATAAAAAATAAGACTTTTGCAATAGGAAATGGAATG
>JAQFYT010001520.1:0-16117 GCA_034694925.1 Ceratophysella denticulata
GTTGATTGTTGTCCCAGCAAGATAACGAAGGGCTGAGTCCTCTTCTGCTCATTGTCAGCCAGTTCCTGAAGATCAGAACCAACCTGTAACATATTTTAAGTAATATTTTATTAATTCCCAAGTTCATTGCGTAAAATTCATCGACATTTTGCAAGAACGTATTTCGTTTTCAAAAAAGGTTTATAGTACCGTGCTTATGGTCTAATTCATGAATATAAATACATTCCGATTACATCAAATAATTTTAAATGATTACCGGATAAAATTGAATAAAGTACGAGAGGCCGGTTGCGTTATGAATCTTTCGCTTCTTCTTATTGGTCATTGTAGCACAGGAGTTAATCACGAACGGAAGTACCATTGCTGCTAAGACTTGGGTTTGTTCATCTAAAAATGAAAGAAAAACTTGAACCATGACGTCTAGTTATAGATTAATAGTACCTATAAAAATGCATTTACCTGAATAAGTTGGTAACATAATGTTCAGCCTTCCAGTAACGTCAATATTAGAATGCTGGCGAAATTCCAAAATCTTTGGTGCGGTAGATGGCCACTTTTCGTAAACGGAAAAGTGAGATCGACCTATTGTTTCAATTCTTCGGAATTCATTGTTGACCTAAAAGATTAATTGGGCAAATTAAATTTTCAATTTACTTGCTAAACTTCGAGTTTAATTGTGAAATATAACAAAGCGCAAGTATACCAGCTTACACTTTCTGGTGAACAAAAAAGCGCAGGCCACTCCAATGTAAAAGAGATTACTTTGGTTTTGTCCAGTATTTCTGAACGCCTTCTGGCAAACGTCTCATCCCAAAATAACTTGACCCGAGACGCCGGTTCACGGAAATCTTTCAGCCATGTCTTGCGGAAGTTGAACTGATCATCTGACAAGGTATCAAGGATTTACCAATGGATGCTGGCGATTTTTTACTGACCAGACTCGGTGACCCGCTGCTGACCCTCTTCTCCACACCTACGCACAAGCGCCGGCGTACATTTCCAATTCGATGCTGCAAGTATCCTGTAGCATTCTGACCAGGAACTTTGCAATACCATACCTCCTGCAAACAGAACACAAATAAAAAATTTAGACTTAATATGGAAATTTTGAGCATGCCTAACTGCAGAATTTACAGATTATATTGTAGAGAATCATTTACCTTTGGAACACACGGGAATGTAGTGTTCACGCACGAAGCCATTGACTCCTTAACTTCGGAGCTAGGGCTGTGAAATAAAATAGAAAAAAACAGAATCTTAATTATTTCTATGTATGGTCATAACATATAGCTCTGCTATCGGAATATAAATACCTAATGTATAATTTACTTACAAATTCCCGTATTGATTTCGTAGATAGGCTTCACAAGCGTACGTTATGATTTTTATTTGATGAATCGACATCTTTTGAGTCTGGACTACTTCAGAGAACACAACAGGTCCAGTTCTAGCATCATACTTGATAAGAATATAGGCCAAATTCTGCAAATCATAAATTGACAAAATAATTAGGTTAAGTAAGTCAAGCATGCTTAATATTCAAATTCAATCAGGCAATACGTACAAAATTCATTTGGTCCGTTTTCTAAAATTCATAAAGTTACGAAACTTAAAGTCACGTTATGGCGACGAAAGCATTTGTAACTTGTTCTGTTTAATTCTGTTGTGTGTTTCGTATGGACCACAATTTTATAAATAAAATGCTAAAATAGTTATAATAATACATATTATACCTCCACTTACCTCTAAAAACTTGCTCCAATTCGGGATGTCCGATGGCCACTTAAATTCGGATTGACCCTGAATACTCACTTTCGTTGGCCATGGCCCCGGCCAGGTGGCAGAACTCCAGGTCCAACGCTCAGATGTTCAACACTAATTCACTTCCATTAAAGACTAAACTTTAAACTTTGAGACAGGATGTTTCTAAAACCTCTATGTTTAGTACAGGTATAGCAAAGAGAAATGCGTGTGTGCTGAGAAAAACTGTAGTCTATAGCTGGCAGGTATATAAACAAGAAGATGGAGGATCTCTGTTGTGCGTTTCTCCGACGTAAATTTCACGTGATATCACGTATATTCTACTATTCTACATTCAAAAACGTAAACACAATGTTAAACGCAGCGGGTTTACATTGGGTAATGTTAGTATACGAAGCTTTTAACACTTTCATGAGTAACATTTTACATGATCAGTGGTTCTACCACAAAGCAACGTTGATTTTACTGAAAAACATGTTAAAATGTACATTATACTGGTAACGTTGGAGTCAATTTACACTCTCTTCTAAGAGTGTATTAATAGCTGGTACCCGTTTTCTAGTAAATCAGTGAGCTTTCTGTATACTAGGACAGGTGGACGAACAGTTTGAAAACTTGAAACAACGCCTTCATATCCGTAAGTAAATACGGATACAAAATACATAAAACCAGAATTTTTTTACCCTTTAAAACCCCGCGATTCTGTCTCAATAGAATTGCGTGGACGGGGAACCATTCACCTCTTTTCAGGAATGTTAAAATGAATACCGTGATTCCGATTGAAACCCAGCACCAATTATCAATCGGAATAAGCCAAAAATAAAAACTAAAACCCTTGCGAACTTCAAATTTCGTACAATAGAAAAATCTGGCGTATTCTTTTTCAACGAGGATTTGCTTCATTAGTTTAGGCCAAACTGCGTTCCAGTCAAGTATACCAAGAACAACCATTGCGGAGTAAAAATCAGCTTTATTTCAACACCTGCAGTTGGACTAACGTAATCTACGCTAGGATTAATTTTAGCTGCAATATTTTCAATAAAAATATGATGTGGGTTACACCCAATCTTCGTTGGTTGTGTTAACGATCTTTGCTAATAAGGAAATCGACAGGCCTTTACCCTACGCTCAGATTGAATGCTCTTCCATGTTTGGGACACGGCTGCTACTTTGGGAACGAAGTTCGAGTCCTGGATTCGTTTCAGGGCTGTTCTAATTGCGGGTAAATTGGAGAAACCAAGAGCTGTGTTTTCTCGCATTAGGTGTACGTTCGGCTTTGAGAATCTGCCTCAGAATAAGCGCATATTGTTTCCATGCTTGTGCTATCTTGACTCAATTCTATAGTAATTCTGTCAGCAGGAACTAGCATATGGAAATCCATTGGAACTATCAATGGACAATTCACTGGTTTTCGTACGAAAATGAAAGCGAAAAGATAGTCTGGGGAAAACTGAGTTCCGAAGACTGTAGCAATGAGTTTACATGGCAACTGTCTATCGCAACAATAATATTGATGGAGCACGCTTCTTTCAGGTAAATTGGTCCTTCAAGTATCACATTAGAAATTGTCCATAATTGAGTTTTTTGATTTGAAACAATACGGTTCAGCACGTCAAGAGATGAACTTTTATTAGTTGCTCCTTGGTGATAAACTAGGTTGAAGATGCAACGCTCAAATTCTGCCGTATTAAATTTCAGAGGCTCGGGACTTAGTGCAGGAATAAAACCGAACTGGGTACAACTCAAGACAAAAAGCACGGCGAAAGAGCTGCAGCTAGAGTTCTTATATTAGGTACTTATCCGGTACCAAAATAAAATGCAAAAGAAATTCAGACTGGAGTTGATTTCTGGATATAATCTTTTAATATTGGTAGCTTTCTGTTTTCCTAAAGGACAAACGTGGTATTTAGCAAAGGACAAAAACTGTTATGGGCAAAAATAAATATAAAAATAATCGAAAAGACGCATCAGAGCAAGCAAATTAGTATTATTGTACATATAGGTATGAAAATACTTTTCATTCAAATATAATATTCAAGCGAGATGTAATGAGTTCTTTGACAAGACCAAGACAAGACGGTAAAATAGCAAGATAATAAAAAAATTATCAGTAAATATTTACGGACAAAACACCAAAAGATACAAAAGGTAATGGATAAGTAAAATCTCTAACTAAAAATCTATTATGGGCCGAGCTAATACTTTTGGTGGAACGGAAAGAAATTCGTTACATACTACAGGTGGGATCTTGCATTTCTAAAAATAAAATATATTGCAAATATTATTTAAAGTCGCAGCGGCTTGAGACCAGAGTAGTGAATGGTTAATGAACTATGGGAAATGGCTAGCTTTACCCTAGACTTAGCACGGAGTTTGGAGTTTTACGTCTCAACGTTAGCAAAATGGCTGTGCACAGGCTTGGTTTGTTTTGTATGTTTAAGGAGTGAGGTTACTCAGCTGCTTGGGCCGCAAGCGCAAGCCGGCCCAAGGCAGGTTTGGGCAGGAAATTTCTCATATCCGACGCGAAGCAAAGTTTATGATGTTTTGAAAATTGACCATCAAAAGTAGAAAGTATTTTTATTAAATAAGTGGATGCATTTTTTTATTTAGCAATTATAGACTAATTATGGCCAAAACATGTGTTATCATCGGTCCGCATAATTTTTTTTTATTTTGTCGATTTTGAAGATTTTGAAAGTTTTTTAACAACTTCCGGGGCGATCGCTTTTTTTTCGATGAAAATTTGTAGGAACACTTCACTGGGCAATAGGAACTAATGTATAAAGTTTCAATCTTGCAATCGGACCGGAACTATATGCAATTAATTATTTTTGAATTACCACATTACGTCATCAAGCTTAAGCGTGATTCACACCAAACTTCTGCACGTTAACTGTGGGGGAGTTGGAGCAGGAAATAAGATGTCTCAGAACAAGCGGTAAAGCATGCTGAGCAGTTTCCTATTAGGAATACCCTACGCCAGTGTGTTATGCTTGACCAAAATCTGACCCCTAATGTCAGGCCACGACAAGAGTCTCCAGGATATCTATGAAATAATTTTAAAGCTGCGTGTCAATTATTAGGTCAAGACCTACAATTGACATGCAGCTTTAAAATTATTTCGTTGATACCCAGGAGGCGTGATTCCATTTACAGGACGTTTCGCTAACAAAATTATGTCGTGATTTTGTTAGCGAAACGCCCTGTCGATGAAAACAAGCACCCTGGAGACTCTTGCCGTGAAAAATACCAACGTGTGAGCTACGGCCAGACCTTGAAAACTGACAAAGAAGAACAGAAATTTACCCCACGTCTTTTGTATTGGTCCGCGTTTATCTGGATTTTTAAAATATGCCGCTTTAAAAATATTTTATTAAACAAAAGTTACTACCCGAATTCGTTTTGAAAAGTCTGTAAATACATGTTAATATGTGAAATGAAGTTGTATGCATACTTATCATTTTCAGATAAAAACCACTTTGGCACCGCTGTTCAGATCGTTTATCTCGGATAATACCCACAATGCATTTAAATCAAGTAATATTCACATTAGATTCACAGGTCCGAAAATTTTGCGAATTAGATAGACCGGAAACGTGCAACATAACCTCCTGGAGATAAAATATTTGAGTAAACTTGTTATAACAATTAGTTACATACAGATTGTTAAGCGAGACATGTATTTATAGCGAGTTCTTTCCCATCGTGTGTTTAACTTAAATAAATTTCCAGTTTTTATATAAATAATTCAGAGATTAGGAACCCAAGGTGTATCTCATATTAATCAGCAAATACTGACTATTTTAAAACACACTCCTGTCTTGACACAAAGCTTTCATAAAGTTAGTTAAGTTGTGTTTTCAGGCTAGCATATTTCCAAGAATTACCATGGCTATTTTGTAAACTCAGGACATTGTGTATATATCAATCTGGGCTGGGCGTTTCCAATATATTGGAACATGCACCCGTAAACTGAGAAACTACGACAAGTCCAGTTGAACTCTAAAGAAAATGATTTTGTACTTGATCCAATTTTTGTTCTGAAAATAGCAGGAATTAAAAGGGAGTTAAAGAGAACAAATAACATGTTCTCAAAAAATACCAGTCGAAGTCTAATCCCTCGTTCTGCTCTGAAATATAGTGTGTTCAAAATTCCTTCTGTAAATGGTGCATAGCTATACTTGAATCAGGAATAACTTCCTCAATTATGGTATATACGTATACTTTTCTTTTTCACATAAGTTGTTTACGTTTCGGTTACCTAAATTCTACACAGTTAGAGCCTGATCTGGCTGTCAATTCTAATTTATAAAATTTTACCTAAACAATGTTTTGAAACAGAAAATGAATTTACAATCTGAAATTTTAGATTCGTCAACCCCGATAATTTTGACTTTGAGGCAAGGCTCAAGGTTACTAACTTATAGCTAAATGATTTAATTTGCAATTGTTAATTCGAGTGACATTTATAAATGTTATTCACAACATAACTTGATACGATGATGTATAAAAGAGTATTCATTTACGCGAGAAAAATAGCTTTTCCTTTAGATTCGGGAATTTGGCTTTGGAGCACTCTGCGCGAAATCTTATGGAATCCGGTGTGCAACAGGCTAGCAAACCTTATGCAAGTACATACCCACATACTCTGATTCAAGTTCGACAGGAAAAGGCTCGCTTTGAATACGCGAACTTATACTTCCGGTTCCTTTTCGACGCGACAGCCATTGTTATCGTGCAGTCTAAGTATTACATTGTGGGTTTTAAGGAGTCTGGCCGATCAATTTTTATTTAGACATACTTAAAAGGCGAATTGCAATTTTATAATTATTCAAAAAGATGATTCATATTTTTTTTATTTGCAACTAGTAGTTTGAATAACTTTATCGTTGAATAATCCAATTATCCTATCAATATCGACACATATTGGTATATAATTATGTGGCATCTTCGACGATAATATCATCCAAATAGTGCTGTATTTCATGAAAATTTGGCCTTCCAGAAGGATCGTTGTTCCAGCATCTCAACATAAGCTTGTACCTGTATTTAGAGAATACGCTCGATGTTACTGTCAACGTCAACTTATAATATATTGAATGACCATGCGGTGCCCGTATTTTTGTTATTTCTGAAAACTCGAGAAAACGCACTGTATGTACCAAGCAATTTAATTCTATTACATTGATTGACTTGCAAATTCAGGGATGTCAAGTCGTTCACCCCTTTCCAGGAAATCCACAAACTGGGTGTTCCAGACGACGCCGTCAAATGGTACACTACCTCCTGAAAATATTTCCCACAAGGTGACGCCGTAGGACCAGACATCTGATTTGGATGAAAAAGTCAAATAACGCAAAGACTCGATTGACATTGACTGCCAGGGAAGTGGTGTCTATATTCCGATAAATACAATTGAAAATAATATTAGGAGCACGTACACAAAGTATTGTGCTGTATTTTTGAATTTTAACGTATTTTACATCCGACAGCTTTGAATAAGTGGAATACTGGTACAGTCTTCGGGCTAATCCGAAATCTGCTATTTTGGCTACAAAATTTTCGGTAAGTAGAATGTTTCGAGCAGCTAAATCACCATGAATAACCTGGAACATTAGAATATATAAATAGTGTGATAACAGTTGACAAACTTAAATGTAAACGTTGAATATTTATTTCCCATATTTCTAACCGATTTATCTTCTAAATGAGCCATTCCGCGTGCCACTTGTTTACTCCAATTGATTAACCTATCTCTTGTTAATGAAAAGGTTGTAAGCCTGATCCAATGATCCACATTGCACCTGCAATTTCACAAATATTTGCTTAAAAGTAAATACACTTGAAAATCACACCACAAGGTAACTTACTGCGGAAATGTCTTGTATCTCTCATTCACGCTTTTAACTGGCGACTTAATCATATACTTGTTCCTTTTCAGAAAGCTTTCCAGGCTTCCATTATAACAAAGTTCGAGCACGATATAGATCTTTCCTATGAACTCAAATCCCAAAAATTAGAAGAACTTTGAGTATAGTTGAAATTGTGTAGATAATGTTTTCACCTCTCCGTATATTCTCAATGTTACAGCCGAGAAAGTGTAAAATGTTGTCATGTTGCCCGATGTGAATCATAACTTTTAATTCTTTAAGCATTGCCTTGAAATATTCGACTTCAGCGTTGGGCTGTGTAGTTTTAATTGCTACACTCTTTTTTTTATATGTACCTTTATATACAATTCCGAATTCCCCGGAGCCAAGGGGCGGAATATCTATTAGATACATTCGGTACATTTTAAATTGCTGGCGGGTAATATTTGTGAATGCAGGCAGATCCAATGTACTTACGAGTGTGAATCTTTAATTGTGATAAGCTTATTTCGTACAGCCCTCTGTCGTATGGGATGTATCGGCTTATATTCCTAAATGGACGACCAATCACCGGGTTTACATCATCATCGTCAACTGAATTTCCATTCATGAATTCAAGGATTTCCTGCTCTGTCATGTAAACCTGCAAGTTCTCAACCCAATTTTCTACGTAATCACAAATTCATCGTTTAAATTCATATAAATTGATTTTGATTTCAACTTACTCTTGTATTTTTCATTTTGTAACGCCAGCAAAAGAAGCTGACCACAGTAGTAATGGCTGTCAACCCAACAAAAATCATGCCTATCAGAAGTCCATAATTATCATCTGTACTATTGGGGTAACCGGTAGCGGTGAAGGATTCTGTTGTGGTGTAGTTGCTCTTGGAATCTACCTAACAAGAAATGACCCTCTATTTGAACTTCCCCAACTTGTCAAAATCTTACAAAATTTAACAATGCAATAGTTTAAAATATTACTAAGGGGGTGTAGGTTGGTTGGTCATATTCTTCGTCAAAGGATAGCCTTCCTATTTCCATTTCCCAAGTTGCTCCAACCCGGACCTAAAGATAAACAAACATAAAAATAGTGTGTGATGAATGAACAAAAGAATCTTTTTGGCTACACCTTAACAATTGCAGCTGGAATTAAACTGCTCTCGTTGTCAGGATTATTTGTATGTAGTGATATCCACCGTGGTGGACTACAGGTCAGTTTTTGGCTCGAGAGCGCAATTATTCTGCAAGGTTTCTCGTCAATAGTCACTGCCACGTTCGACTCAGCTACAGCCTCATTGAGGTTTTCTCCCTGAAATCCAATAAAAAATGGAATGCAATTTGCCTGCAAGCTAGAAGTACGATACGTATCATTCACTGAACAATTTATGAATGATTAATAATATTTATCTATGGCATTGTCACATACATCCATTGTCAAGTTATCTGCTCGATGAAGTTTGATTGTCCCACCCGGAAATTTAAAATACTTCGGGTTCGGGTACACACGAAATTCCGGCGCATTAAAAAGCAATGGATTGGAAACAAAGAAAAGGCCTCCGTCGACGGAATCTAAGCGGTATTCCATCAGAACATATCCAAGCTTTTCCGAATCAAAATCAAGTTGATTTTGTATTGGGGGTAGGAGGCAATTTATTGTAGTATTGCTCATAACAGTGCAGTTGCCCTACATATATTAGTGTTTTGAGTTCATTGAAATTTTAAATATTTCTAATTCAAAAGATTATAAAGTATTTGTTTATTACGGTCGAGTCGCGTTTTCTATTGTAATACAGGATTATTTGACTCCCCTGTATGGTCTCAAGATTTTTGCCCACTAAAATTAAATTGAGTCCTCCTGCAACGATGGTTCTAATTGGTGTGTCCTAATTTAGATATTAAAATATAACTTAGCTCTGATGGCTTTACATTACCTAATGAACAATACTCACAAGTACTGCAAATAACCAAACAACACATTGTTGCATTTGTGTCAAGAGAATTTTATACATATTCATTATTAAATTACGTTAAATCAATCGATATGTACGAACAATACTGCAGAATGTGCACTTACTGGATCCAGATTAATATTAGGATTCTCAACATAGGTGAATCCATTCTCGTAAGTCCGTTCATTGTGGTCAAAGTTAATAACTAAGTTTGAATTTCCGGGCAATTCGCTCACAATCATCCCGAGAATATAATCACTCTTGTATACTAGAGCAAATTTCATTCCACACAGAGAATTCATGACGGATCTTGGGTGGGTTCTTGCATTTCTAAAAATAAAATAAATTGCAATTAGTTTTCAATATACCTTTGTCACAGCGGTTCGAAACAAGAAGCTTGAGTGGAAGATGGTTTCAAGGCAAAGGGGCAGCATCTGATGTAAGTTTGCCTTGCACATGGTTAGCTAAGTGGCGTTCCGCATGCTCGAAGTTCAATTGCGGCCAAATATTACTGGTATCCGATCGTTTTGACTTTTAAGTTTCGCCTTTACGTTTCGACTTCTGATCGTTTCGCCTTCTTCTAATATTTTATCTTAATGCCTTATTATCCTAATGCCTATCCCCGCATTAGGATAAGGCATTAAGAATAGAAGAAGAGCATGAGACTCATGCCATGAGAACGTACCCATTTCTACTCTCTATTCATGTTCAATATAGACTCACTAAGTAAGTCATATCATATGAGGTGTGCTCCTAAACTAGTTACTTCCCACCAATAATAGTTAATACCTGGGTACGAGCAAAAGGGCAGGGTTTCAACTAATATAAATACAGGGCAACAAATTCGACTCGTGTTCTTGTTGTGTCGTCCATTCATTGAAGTTTCAGTTCGCGCTAATCTACAGATCTAGGTTAGCGAGTTCGCGAACACAACTCTTAGATATCACGGTTGAGACCTACTATGGCTTAACAAGGCAGTGGGACAAAATTTTATTATTTCTTTGCTTCCAAAAAAGTCCAAGTGAAGGTGTGGACCGTTAACTTAGGCATCGATTTTTCTTCGTTCGACGGTTTTTGAAAAGCGCGCGTTCTAAGGTTTCAATTTTACTTTCTAATTAACAGATTTCGGTTACAGACTTTGTTTTTATAAAAAAGTTTTTATAAAAAAAACTCTACCGGGGAATAGAATGAGTTGTACGAGCTACTGCAATTTAAAGGCAATCTGATAGCTGCAAACTGCGAACATGCTTCCCTTTTAAGGGTAATGTAAAAAGTAGATTCAATCTATAAAAATACGTGTCCAACTCGGTTACACTTTTTTTGCCTCCAATGAACGAATCAAGGCAGAAAAATTTAAACTAAATTAATCTAAATGCAGGCTCCAATAACTGAGGGATGTGCGTTAGCTAAAACTTAATGTTTGAATTACAGTTAAATAATTACGACCGCACAATAATTACGCCAATACTATAAGCAATGACCCTTCACTTTGGTACCATTTATGTATTCGAAAGCGACTCAACCTAATAAGCTGAAATAAAAGGAATATGACGTACTACGTGATATCTACAAAGTGAAGGATCCCCTTAATTTAAAAAAATTCTCGTCCGCCCGCAATTAATTATTTAAAACTTCCTACAATCGGCGGTGGGAGTTGGAAATTAGCTCCTTCTAGGTTGCTCTGAAACGGTTGTATCTACGACGAAGTCGGACAGCAGGGACAATCACGTTAGAACTTCTGGTCCCGAAATATGTATTTGACGATTTTGAAGGATTGTCCAGCTTACGCCATTTCATGTAGGTACAAGTTCCACAATTTTCACAGTCGGTGGGAATCCATAACCACAAGCGAACGTCATGGATGAAATTGTCATGGTTCCAGCAAGCAACTGAACGATACCATGGATTAACGCCCACCATACGGAACGATGGGACTTTGTTCCTCCATGAAGCGACATCTGATATAGACGATTCACTGTTGTTTAGCATATTGGAAGTATGGGGTCCAGAAAATGCGTTTCGCAATCGATAAAAAATAACAATGTCTGTGCTACGGCCAGACCTTGAAAACTGAGGAAGATAAAAAAAAGAAATCTTTCCCAAGTCTTTTGCGTTGGTCCAGTTTCATCTGAATTTGTGAAATATGCCCCTATAAAAATTAGGTAGTAATTGATCACGACTATCTATTTAAACCCTCGTGGAAAATCCATAAATGAATATGTGAAATGATGTGTTGTCATATCTTACTTGTCATTTTCCGAAAAAAACTATTGGCACTGTTGTTCAAATTGATTATCTCGGACAATTTCCACAACGAATTTAAATCATTTAATATACACAGTAGATTCACAGGTACAAACATTATGCGTATTAGATGAACAGGCGACGTGTAACTTAACTTTTTGTAAATATAATCTTTGAGTAAACTTGTTATAACAATTAGTTCTATACAGGTTGTTAAGAGAGACATATATTTAAAGCGAGTGCTTTCCCATCGTGTACTTAACCTACATACATAGATTCCCAGTTGTTATATCGAACCTCAGAGGTTGTGTACCCAAGGTGTATCCCAGATTAATCAGGAAATACTGACTATTTTTTAAAAAATTCCTGTTTCGACACCAAGCTTTCATATAAAGTTAGTTCGGCTGTGTCCCCAGGCTAGAATGTTTCCAAAAGCTACCATGACTATAATACCCGTTGAAACTCCGAACTCTAGGGACACTTTTCTTTAATTGTTTATGTGTAAATCCGATTGGCAGGCTCCAGTTTATTTGACTCAGAGCTAAGCTGTGGTACTTGCAACTTCTAAAGCATAGGTAGTATATTTGATAATGATTTTGTATTTTTCTTGTATCGCAGATAAAGTGAAGTCAAATGAAAACTAATAGAAGGTGCTGGAAAAACACAAGTGAAGTTAGTACCTTTTTCCTGTTCTGAAAATAAAATAAAATAAATTACAATAAAAATATCTGTATTGCATTAATTCAAGTGATTTTGAAGGTGTCACCAAAATTCGTCCAGTATGTGGTTAATTTATTTTATTCAACAATTCGTCATCAAATAATACAGAAACATCTGAAAATGGTTTGTCAGCAGGTGCCCTTCATTTAAATTCCATATAGTTACAACTCGATGTCTCCTGGCCTTGGCTATCAATTCTAATTTACTAAATTTTATGCGAAATGTATGTTGTGAAACAGGAAATGAGAAATGAACTAACAATCAGAAATTCGAGTTAAATTGGTGGGTCAACCCCAATAATTTTACATTTGAAATAAGGTTCAACGTGAATATGCTACGGTTAAGTGTATATGATTTCATTTGAAATTGTTAAAAGTATCATTTCTGCATGTGTATTTCCGAGTTTCAATTGATAACTGTTTGTCCTTCACTCAGTAGTAGAAACTCCAAATTATATGGAGGCTGGTTCGATAGGTGGAGTAACCTCAATTCGGATACTAAATTATTCAAGGTTGCTTTAAATAAGAAAATTGACTTGGGCGTGGAAAATTGCTTGATCTATTGATTCGGATTATTGGGTTCAATGAATTGCCAAGACTATGATTGTCGCGACTATGAATTTGATACTTATGAATTGTCTCACTACCCTTTGTCGTTAAGGCGGCGCTGCTGTGCCGTTTGAATCGTCCAAAGCGAGCAGGCTTTAGTGAAATGATAGTGTATGGTAATAACCGAGCGGTTGCAAGTTAGCCCACCTTTGAGAACTTGTATACAGGGTGACAAAATCAACCAACAAGTCACAAGTAGACAGTAGTCGCCAGATAAGCAGAAGTACTTATGTATATTATATGTTGTGATATATATAACAAATGACGGTATATATATAACATAGTGGCACAGCGCGCGCATATGATGGGTTCCTTATATGTGCTAAAATTTAAATGGGATGAAGGGCAATTGTGGGAGATATATGACTACATAAAACCCCATTACCAATTATCCCAATTTCCGAGCATCCTGCCGCCGGTGGCATAGAGCGCGCGCATACGGTGGATTTCTTCAATCTACGAATTTTACAATCAGATAAACGACAAATTAGGCGTGTCGCATAGACATACTTCCCAGGTTCATAAATTGACTTCTTAGATGAAACGTCGCGCGCTCTGTTACGGGGCGGGATGCGCAAATATAGGGACAATTGCGAAAATTAAATCAACTAAAGTTCCCTTATCATGAGTTCCAACCCCATTAATTGTTATTCGTGTTTTAGTTCTTGTGCGTGGAGTAATGTGCTGTTTATTTCAAATATATCTCTGTATCTGTACCTGACCTTTCGTTAAGAAACGGATTGTAAAGCGTCGACCAAATGCATTCAGCATTTATAGTTCGTAACTGAGTTTTCTGACCGCAATTTATGTGAACACTTTGAATATAAACTGATCAAAAATCAAAATTCGTTTTTAAATAATCCGTCTAACGCGCCACCCACACCGGAGTCGGCACCAGTTTTTTGCTGACGACAGAATGGCGAGGGCTAGGCCACACCACATTAAATTTCCATCGCCAAACAGTCGGCGGCTGGCGCCGACCATGATTTTTTATGCTGAAAAAATTCAACTTTGGAGTGTGAAAAGCTGGGCGGCTGTATTGTGTTTTGTACATGCACATCCGACTGGAAACAAATTGCGGTGTGGCATGTGGCATACCTTGCGCCGCGTTGGCGCAGGCCTGTTCTTCACACATATACTTTGCATTGGGTGGATCTTCTGCAGATAAACTGGCACAGGAAAAAACTTTCGGTGTGGCATATAGCCTGCGCTAAATAGTCGGCGCAAGTTTGTCTGTCGACATATGGCTTTGCTGCGCCATTCCAACGGACCTAAATTTTTGAAGTGGTCTAGTCCCGCGTCATTTGTCGTGCGACAAATTTGTCGTCAGACAAACTGACGCCGACTGCGGTGTGGTGGCGCTTAAGGAAAGCATCAACTGATTTTTTGTGCTGTACATATATTTTAGAATTAGCTCTGATTCGGACAAAATCTGCCGTTCCATACCAGTTCCAGAAATACAATAGGCGATTTATCCTTATTGAATCAAAAGTAAAATATTTTATGAGACGCATTCCCGGCACTATTGGGCACGAAACTTCATACACGGGGATAGCCAAGAATACAAAGAACGGCTTGGCATTTTTTTTGGTCAAAAAAGGTCTTTATGCCTCCGCAAAGTGACCCCAAAGTTTAGGATATGGTGATTGGAGTTTCCAAATCGACAATAAACCAAAAAGGTCAATTGCCATAAAGGTCGCTGCTACGGGCGGGAACCTGAAACCGAATAAACCCATGGGACTTGCACCAGGTGATGTAACTGATATCTAGGTATTCATGAGGAAGCACACACCCAGTCTGACCCCTTAGGTCAGGTCAATATGCCCGGGTCAAGCGGTAGGTCAGCAAGTGTAAGCAAGGGTCAACTTAAGAATCAGGGTCTTCCGGGCTTAGAGTTTGTCCAATTTGTTGATGAAACGACACATAGTGGTCTAGGACACCTTTACCAACCTTAAAATCTGGCTTTGACCGGTTGCGTTTTCTCTACGGATCAATTTAGGTCAATCTTTTTAAAATACCCGAATTCATGGCTTTTCTGGGTTGTACATTATCTGGTACTGGGTGACCTTTGGCCTTTAAACCCCGCATTTTCTCAATATTATTAAGTATGTGAGACACAGTTGACTGGTTTATGACGATTCTCTGACCTTTCAGATGGCTTACGATTGACCTATGGGTCATTTTTGATCCGGAAACTCTAAACCGCACACCCTCAAGTTTGGGGTCACATCTCAGGGTCACGGTGATAGTTTTTGACGAAAACCGTTCTTTGTATTCATGGCTATCCCGATGAATGAAATTTCGTGCCCAATAGTGCCGGGAATGCGTCTCAGAAAATAGTTTACTTTGATTCAATAAGGATGAATCACATTTTGTAGTGCCACATGCAAGGAAAGACTTATTATAGGGAAGGAGTTGTGTGGTAGAAGCCGGGCCTATGATTAGGCGGTATTGTCAAACAGACATCGAGCTGGTTTGTCGTACTTAATGCGTTTCCTGATTGTGAGTTCTTATCGTTCCCACATCTCACTACCACGTTCCACTTCCAGCTTCTGACCACAATGCACTAACCCGTAGTGGTCACAGGTCGGCATCTGAGATTCATTCTACAAGGTTAGGTTAGGTTTTCCGAAACGCCCGCAAGTTTATAAATCCTAGTTAGGTTAGGTTAGGTCTTCGATCCATCCATCTAACCTAACCTAACTAGGATTTATAAACCTAGCGGGGCGGACCTGTGTATACAGGCAAGTAAAACCCACCGACACTACACACAACCATACAGGCGCACAAGGAACAAAAACCCTCTCGACGTATGTCTGTCAATACCGTCTAGTGGACCTATGTATTTTATTGATGACTCATCTTTTTTTATACCTGATTAACTAAAATATTATTCATTCATGTTGTCATTGTTATTTGTGGAAGTTGGAATTAAAAGGTTTATATAATAATATCTTTTTTTATT